>QTSX02006592.1:0-151542 GCA_014839935.2 Entomophthora muscae
TGTTTGCCTGAGATCCTGCAAAGCAAGACAAAAACAACGCAAAACCGCCCTGCCCGCCACAGAACAACAGCTAGTCTAGTATGGCGCCCGGGCTCTTGACAACCTCCCTGACAACCTACCCCCAGAGGAGGCCAACCTTCAGTTGGGGGGGGTGTCAAAACAACAGGATTGACCCGCCAGCAAGGTTCCAAGCAAGCAGGTTTGTGATCTGCAATCTGATTACCCAGCCACTTGAAGCCAGACTAGGAAGTCAACTTAAATTGCCAAATCCAACAACATGAACAAATGCTGATCCCCTATGGTGGATACCTCGTTTTAGCGCTTGACTCATTACCAGGATCAAGCCACCCCCTTCACCATCCAACCATGTGATTAACGCTATCATGTTCCTGTTACCCATGATTCACACCAGCTATATAATCATTATCTCCCAATAAAGAATATTATCTAGTTTCTAAATATTTCCCCCTTGTAACTCTGCTAAAACAGCACAGTTACAACATACATATCAATATTTGAAGGCCATATCAAAATGACATTAATAGCGCAATTTACAACACAAATCAGTATAGGGAGTCAACATACAGTACAGATAGCAGCATAGATTTTATCTACAGCAATGTGAGATATAAAACAATCCAAGCAGTAGCAACCATACCCAGTAGAGAGTACCAAGGATAAAGGTACCCAGGAGTATCTGCCAACAGAACTGTGGTATACAGGGATGATGGAGCAGCTAATACCACATCCTGCAATGATGAGGATGTAATAACCACAAACCCAGAGCCATCCCAGTTAAAAAGAAAGATCTAGGAGTATCAATCCCAAGGCCCAAAGCTTACAAGGAAGTGTAAGGTCTTAAGGCTTGGGGAAAATTATTGTAAACTAAAGCCTTCAGCCCAAAAATGTTTATATTAGTTAAATATAGGAAGGTGGGAAGAGTCTGCAATAATAACTGGATAAAAGCTCCTAAGAGTTTGTATGAGGTAAAGTAAGGACTAAGGCAATTTATTAACCCTTAAAAAATAAAATAAAGCTCAATCTTAATGACTGAAAATTTAGTCAAAAAGCCAATTTCTAGGTCTGGGAAATGATCACCATTAACTAGTGGGTTAAAACTATCCACTATCAAATTATGAGTCCCACTATAGAAAATACCTAACTGCTGGAAAATAATATTTGAATGATATCATGGATCTAAGATAGAATATCAAAGGTAAAAAAACACAAGCCACAAAACCTAACAAGTACCTTTTGCAGGTGCAAGTCAAACAATCTCAACTTAAGTTGAGACTGGAGAGAAACACAAGCTTTTATTTCAGCTTGGGTTTTTGAGGTAAAACAAAGGGAAAGAACAACTAACTAAAGGTGGTTAGATGTTTAGAGAGTGAGAAAAAACCATTTGGAAGGCACATGGCTTGTCTTAACCTTTTAAAGTTAAGGTTAAGGTTAAGGTAAAGGAGTGGATTGGGAGCGGCGGCTTCAGCTTAGCAGCTGAGAATAAAGAAAAAGGCAAGCGTGAAGACGTAAAAATATAGTCTAAACTGCTGGCGTAAGCCAGAGCAAAAAGCAAAAGGTAAGCAGGTTATGAACTGCCAAAACTAACTTAATTGTTAGGTCCTGGGTTTGAAAATTGTCCAGGGTTTAAAGGTAACTTTGGAACTTGAATTTACCTATTAAAATAGGATAATAATGAACTTTAGGGCAAGGAAAGGATAGGGGATGTTGAAATAATGAAAATTTGATGTGCATTTGACCAAGGTTGTTTATAAAACTGATTTTGGTGATTCTGAAGATTACTAGCAGCTTAATTTTAAAATGAGAATCCTGACAGGAAGGTTTAAAAGATTATCACACTGTCAGTTTGTAGACTTTTGTGAGTAATCTTGGGATGTTAGTTCATTAGTGCCCAATCTTGTTACATTTGTTGTACCTGAATAACAGGATGGTGAAACCCTATGAAGGGTTGGATAATTGATAAAGGATAAAAGCTATGTTATTTCATATATGGATCAATTATATATAGCAAGTATGTGAGAGGTTTGTTATTATCAGGGAGCAGGAAATTAAAGGCTATGGGAATACAAGCTTGGAACCGTGTACACAACAACACTGAACAGAAGGGACAACAATTGCAGACCCAAACTAATTGATCAATCAATAGATTATCCTGGTTTACTAGATGCAAAAACTTGGGCCTAGAACCATGGATGATCCCAAGCCTTTAGGATCAATGACTCAGGTATTTACAGACCCCTGGGGGCTATCAACAACCATTAACTCCCAAGACTTTTTCTGTGTAGTTGGAGTGTAACAGTGCCAAATAATAATCAATAGGGCAGTTTCTCAATCATGCATAAACTGAGAGGATATCAATCTAACTTTAGTATATTGACATCAAATCCAATAACCCATAGCTAAATGTAAGGGTCTCTCTTTATAGAGAAGAATACAGTTGTGGCATCAAACAAGGGTCCATTACTCTCTAAAGCAGGATATATCTCTTAAAACTGTAGGGTAGGGGTTGGGCAAGGACCAGGATTGCACAAGGTAGCTGGACCCTGAGACAGGATACAAGACATGAATAAGGAGATCCAGATGTTAACTAAGGACCACAAATGGGGGATTTCAATCATCTGCTCTAATAAGATACTATTAAATGCTCAAGTAAATAATAGGACAAGATAGATTTATTGTAAAAATAAATGTTAATTAAACAATTAACTTGGGATTTGGATGGGAGATCTTATACTAAGGAGAGTGAAATTGGGAGTACAGACTTAATGAGTTTGAAACCAGGCGCAATGCTTCATATGCAGTAGCAGAGATTATGGTGCAAGTTATTTTTATATACATTATGATGCTGAATTCCTGGAAGATTGTACTTGTATCTGCATTGCTGTAGGGCATGATGGCAATTGATATGTAATTAATTAAATAGCAGTAACCTAAATCCAAATTCAGAAGTTGGAATAAGTCTTTTTCTATTAGATAACTGTTGTCAGGGAAGTGATTCCTGGCACTAATTGCAACACACAACCAGAACTTTTAATGTCAGAACAGTTGAGCATGTTTCCCTTGTATAATAACCTGGATACTACACATATGAGCCTTGTATAAGTATGTGTAATGAGTTTGAGGTTATAATTGGCATTGGATATGGCCCTTATGTAAGTGAAGGAAACAAAGGAGATGAGAAAAAGCTGAAATTATATCAGGTCATAAAGAAGCAGAAGGTATCAAAGAAGACCATCAAATACTTACCCAGGTGCATATATCCATTATTTCCCAGGAAGCTGCCAGCACCCAACTCACCCCAAAGGCTAGATAGTCCATCTCAATACCAATCATATCATATTTTTCAAGCTTATAAAGTGCATGACTGGCTACAAGCAGGCCACATATGCTGTTAAATTTTGTCCAAATTGGCTGATTCCCATATCAATTCTACAGAAAGACTAGGAAAATCAGCCTGGATGAGAGGCCCAAACAACTATCAGCTATCCTCAACAAAGAAAAATGATGAGTTATCTGCCACCAGGAAAATTGAGGCTGTCATCTTGAACTGGAAAGTATAAAGACAATGGGGAAGCCAACAATTGGGGTTAAGGCCTAAACTTTTAGTTCCCAACAAATTTGGGAGGGCTTCTATTTCTGTGGAAAACCTTGGGTTATAATCATATGATTGGAATAGCCCAATGGGCATTGATGCCCTACATAGATATACCAAGGCATATACTTCACTCAAGGCCAATGGGAAAGGTTGCCTTTTAATATCAAAAAGCCATTGTTTGCTATGTCTTCTCACAGTTTTTATGGATATTGATAAGGAGAACCTTTAAGGGAAGCTTCAAATATGGAATTAGGAGAGAAGAGAAGTATTGTTTATTGGATAATATTTTAGACTTATATAAATTAGGCTGTGGCAGAGATTTAGTCGGATTGAACCTAGGGGTTGGTTATGTGCGGGATGGGTTTGAGCCACTGGATACTTGAATTTTCATGTGATATTGCTTGGTTACCATTCTTGGTATGCCAAACAGTATATTGGAAGGGCACCAAATTGGGTGATGACTGGATGTTAAGTAGGTTGGCGGTAGCCAGAACACTTGTACATCCAGACCCTTGACATCCCCCCTCAAGGGGTTACTCTGGTGCCTCAGGAGGGGGCTTTGTTTTAACGGCTGTGGCCTGATGCTCCTGGAGCTGTTTACTAGTTGGAACCAGCCTGGTTGAGTGTTCTCCTTTACTAAGGCGGAGACAGGTTCTGTGATATTTCTTGACAATTGGGGTTTTGGCACCTTGGAATTTTACTAGATAGGTGTTGTGGTCTGGTCTGTACTTGATAATTCTTCCTGGGCCCCTGTGTACTGAGTCTAGTTTCTTTCTGTTGCCAGTTAGAACTCAGACGGGGGAGTCAATGGGAAGTGGTTCCTCTGTGGAGGTTACCTTTTGTGTTTTGAGCCTTTTTATTTCTGCTATTTTAGCTTTGAGGTGTATGTGCTGTAGATTTGGTACCTTTTCTACTGTGGGGGGTTTCCTGGGAGGATCTTTATGTATGGCTGCTTGTTGTGGGTAATTATTTCTGGTTTGTATCCGTAGGTTAGCTCAAACGGTGAATAGCCTGTCCCTTGATTGGTGCAGACCCGGGATACTAGTAATGCATGTTTCACGTATAGTGACCATGTGTCTTTGGCTTTGCCATCCATTATTTTCTCTAGGGTCCTGATAAGCTGCCATTTAGGTGTTCCACTCTGCCGTTGGCCTGTGGCCTGTATGGAGAGGCTGTGGAATGTTTAATGTTTTTGGATTTTAAGTTGTTGTTTACTACATGACCTGATAACTTGGTTGCTCCATAAGTTATGATGTAGTCTGGAGTGCTGTAGTTGGCTATGATTACTTTGTTAATGAATTGGTTTATGGTTTCTGCTTTGTGGTCCTTTATTGCCCAGAAGATGGGCTAGCATGTGGCAAAGTCAATAGCTACAATTAAGAAACATTGGTTTGTTTTATTTCTGTGAAGGGGCCCACTACGTCTAGCCCCCAAACCTTGAATGGTTCAGGGTCCGGTACTGGGTTGACTGTTGGCTGGGGAGCCTTTGTGCTGGTGTATTTCTCATATACTGTGCACTTTTTCAGAGCATCAACTATATCCTGTTTGAGGTTGGGCTACCATACTATCTCTTTTAATGTGAGGTATAGGTTGTTATCCTCTGTGTGTCCTAGCAGACAATGGTGTCTTAGTATAGTGTTGACTCTTTGTGCAAGTGGAATGTATGGGATGTGTTTATCCTTGATGATTTGGTATACCGTGCCATTTGATATGTGGAAATACTTTTTGTTCCTTACTAATGTATTGTGGTTCAGTTGATGTGTTGAGGGGTCTTTCACTTTGGTTTTATACTCAGTGTTGTATAGGTTTGGCTAGTCAGGGTCCAGGTGGTCAGGATGATCCTCTCTAGGCTGACATAGTCTAGAGAGGGCATCAGCCGTGACCAGCTCTTCCCCTTTTTGTATTGGATGTCCAAATTAAGCTGCTACAGCAGGGACATCCATTTGGCTTATTGCTGTGCAAGTGCATTCTGAGTTTTGAAATATATTAAGGATTTATGGTCAGTTAGTACTCAGACGTTTAAATGTCCTTCTAGATAACATCTCCATTTCTTGCATGCGTGATATATTGCTAGCAATTCCTTATTGTGTATTGGGTATCTCTGTTCAGTGTTGTTTATTTTTCTACTTTTATAACATACTGGCAGGAAGTCTTGCTGCCCTGGCTGGCAGATGCACAGGACTGCGCCAATGACAGTGTCACTGGCATCTGACTCAAGCTTGTAGCACCCATTGTTATTAGGGTATTATAAGATTGGTGCTTCAATCAAATCTTGTTTTAATAATTGGAAATTCTTGTTACATTCTGGTGTCCAGATAAATTTCTTTTTGGCATTACCCTTGGTTAAGTCATTGATTGATGTGGTTAGTTTCCCGCAGTCTTTGATGTATTTTCTTAGGTAAGCTACCATTCCAAGAAAGCATCTAACTTGTTTAACAGAGGTGGGGCATTGCATGTTATTTATGGCTTTTATTTTATCTGGATCTGCTTTGATGCTACTGTCAGAGACAATGTGGCCCAAGAACAGTAGTTTCTTTTCCATAAATTGGCACTTACTTGTTTTTGCATAAAGTTTGTGCTTTGCAAGTTGATTGGGTGTCTTACAGACATGCATGAGGTGTTCCTTCTTTGTTTTTGAGAATATGATAATTATCTCAAGGTAGCATGATGTATTTAAGAGGCATTTAGCGCTTGGTTCATCATGGTGACAAACATTGCAGGAGAATTGATCATCCCAAAGCTCATTACCCTACACTCAAAGGATCCAAATTGTGTACAGAACGCGGTCTTTGGTATGTCTTTTTACTTTACTTCAACTTGGTTGTAACTTGAGGTGAGGTCAATTTTTGAGAAAAATTTGGCTCCTGAGAGTCTTGCAAACAGATCCTATATAAGTGGAAGAGAGTATTTATTATTCACTGTGCTTGCATTTAGTGCTCTTTAGTCAGTTACTAGGCAAAGAGTGCCTTCCTTTTTCTTTACAAAGAACACTGCTGCCCCCCACAGGGATTCAGACGGGCAAATGAATCCTTTTGCTAGATTGTCCTCAATGTGTGTTTTGAGGGTTTGGGTCTACATGGGAGAGAGTCTGTAGAGGGGTGCAGGTTTAGGCATGTATTTACATAGGTTGATGCCATGTTTGATCTCTTGTTTGGGGGGGTAACTCTGTGAGTTCTTCTTTGAATACATGGGTGTATTCATTTAGGAGTGCTGCAAGTTCTGGGTATTGCAACTGAACCAATGAGGATTCAGTATTTGGAATTGGGGAAGACAACAGTCCAATAGAAAGGACAGAATAATAAGAACAAGGTATCTTTTATTGTAGAATATAGTGGTTAATATACTATATGGGGAAAGCCACAAGGCCACAAGGGGGTGGCATGGTGGGAAATTCCATGTAAGGTTTGGAGCCAAGGAATAACTTGTGCGGGGGTCAGCAAGTCAAATTGGTAGCACTCCTAATTAGGATGAAGTACCTGCCATTTGATATTGCCATCAGATTAATCCATAATGTTAGACACATCAAGGGGCGGCTTGTCAAACACCCCCTGTGTATTGTAAGATACGTTAGAAGGCAAGGCTGGAAACTTGGTTGCAACACCCCCCTGCTTGTTGTCAGACACCAATACTGGAGTCTGTGGAAGGTCTGGGAAGGTCCACACAAACAACTTTTGTTTGAGGATGGCACAGCAGGGGTGCAAGAAATCATGGTGAAGCTTCTTGGTGTTTCCTTGGGCATCTTCAAGTTGATAAGTGTGATTATCATAGACTGCGGCTAACTTGAAAGGCCCTAGGTGGTTGGGTTCCAACTTGGCAGAATTGGGATTGAGGGTATAGACGGGGTCACATACGGTGTACCTAGCTTTGAGGTGCTTTGTCCCTCCTGAAATCTGCTTGTGTTTGATTTACTGGGCTTTGGCACACCATTGGTCTAGGGATGGAGTTGTAACTAGGGGAGGCTTGTCGGGAACCTTGGACCGTAGTTTTCCCTGTTCAACCCCTGTCAGACTGTGGGTGTTCCAAAGACCAGGGTGCTAGGGCTGAACCCAGTGCCCCTGTTGATTCTTGCTTGCAGGATATGTAGAGCAGTAGGTAGGTGTTTAGTCCATGCGGTGTTAGGGTGTTCTTGTGAGAGCTTGGTAATCAATTGAACCAGTGAGCCATTTAACTGTTCCATTTGTCCATTTGCTTGAGGATGGTAGGGGGTCGTAACTATATGTTGGAGTGTGTTCTTGGCACAGTATGCCTTCATGACATGCCCAACAAGTTTGTGGTTGCCATCTGTGATGAGACATTTGGGTCACCCAAAGCAAGCCACAATTTCCTTGCTAATAAAGCAGGTGATGGTGGTGGTGTGGTTGGTTGTTGCCCAAGCCACTGGCCAGCATGTGAAGTAGTTGATGGCAGTGATAATGTACTTCTTTCCCAGTCTGTCCTCAGGGAGTGGTCCCACAATGTTGAGGGCCCACTTCTCAAAGGATTCCATGGCCTTGATGGGCAGGACAGACTTGGGGGTGCAGGTTTGGACGTGTTCTTTTTGCACAACATGCACATTTTGAGGAGGTCCAAGATGTCCTGACGCATGCGCGGCCACCAAACCTTCTGTTTTATTGTCAAAGAGGTTACGCTCTTTGATGTGACCCAGGGTTTGGTGATAGTGCAATATTGTGTCCCCTTGTTGCGTGATGGGAATGTAAGGTGTCTTCTCACCTGTCTCTGCCTGGCGGCAGACGTTACTAGCATCAGTGGTGAACTGACTTTTGTTGTCCTTCACTTTGGAGATGGTGACCAAGTTAAGGCCCTTGTAGCAAGTTGCCTCAGGGCAGAGGTAGAGCATGGGCCAATCTGGGTCCAAGCCATCATCCTCAGTGATGGACGCTACATAGAGTCGTGAAAGGGCGTCATCTGTGACAAGCTTCTTTCCAGGCTTGTACTTGATGTGCAACTGGTAAGGGGATAGACGTTCAACCCATCCTGCTTGGCGGCATGTCAAGTGGGACTGCATGTTGAAGTACTGGAGCAACTTGTGGTCCGTCAGAACGCAGGGTGGGAAGGTAGCACCTTCCAGGTAACAGCGCTACTTCTCAACGCAGTGTACAATGGCTGCCAATTATTTATCATGAACGGGGTAACATTGTTCCAAATCAGTAAGTTTCCTGGACTTGTATGCCACAGGAAGGAAGACACCATCATCAGTTTCTACCCTTAGCACGCCCCCTATGGCCCTGTCAGAGGCATTGGTCTTGAGTTTTTACTGTTGGTTTTGATTGGGGAACTGCAGTACTGGTGCTGTTGCAAGCCTTTGCTTCAACGTCTCAAATGCTTGATCTCTAACAGGGGTCCAATGGAAGCGCTGTTTGGTATTGTGGAGCTCAGTGAGAGGTGCAATTAGTTCCCCACAATTGGTAATGAACTTGCGTACGTAGGCAACCATGTCTAGGAATGTCTGCACCTGGCCCACATCAGTGGGGGGCAGCATACTGGTGATTGCCTTGATTTTGGCAGGGTTGGGCTTTATCCCTTGGGCAGAGATAGTGTGCCCAAAGAATAACAGCTCTGACTTGAGAAACTCGCATTTGGAGGGTTTAGCTTTTAGCTGGTTTTTCCAAAGGGTGTTGAGGACAGCACAGAAGTGTTAGAGGTGTGTGATTTGATCCCTACTGAAGACAATAATGTTGTCAAGGTACACAACCACACACTTTCCAATCAGTTCCTCAAAGGCTTTGTTCATCAACATGGCAAAGGTGGAGGAAGTGTTGGTCATTCCAAAAGTTCATGACACAACACTCAAACAACCTGTAGCGCGTGCAGAAGGCAGTTTTTGCCTTGTAACCTGGTGCAATGCAGACCTGGATGTACCCTGCAGTGAAATCAATCTTGCTAAAGACCTTTGCACCTGCAAGTGTATCAAACAGGTCGTCAATCAGCGACAGGGGGTACTTGATCTTAACTGTCACTTTTTTTAGGGCGCGGTAGTCTGTGACCAGGCAAAGGGACCCGTCCTTCTTAGCTACAAAGAAGACCACTGCCTCATATGGAGAGAGCAAGGGGCAAATGAAGCCCTTATTGAGCGCGTCCACAAGGTGCTGGTGGAGGGTTTCATCTTCCTTTGGTGTAAGACAATATAATGGTTGTGCTTTAGGTAACAACCCTTGAAGTTGTACAGTGTGCTGGATCTCCCAGGGAGGAGGTAGTTGTTCAAGTGTCTCACTGAATACATCCTTGTACTCCTTGAGGAGTGCATCAAGCAATGGTGGAGGTGAGAAGGTCAAGGGAGGGACCACAGATGGTTCAGCGCAGATAACTTTGACTGAGCATTTATTAAAGTCTAGTTCCCCCCCTTGAAATTGTACAAGCCTGTCTCTGTTATTCTGAAAAACACAGTATTGTGGAGTAACTTGCTCATTTCCACAGGGTAGATCTGGAATCCCACCCCATTTCTATTGAGGGTGATGACAGAAGTATCCCAATCAATGTAGGGATGGTTGTGCCAAAGCCGGTTGATTCCAGCAATTACGCTGTGGCTGAGCCCTGCCATGATGGGCCCAGAGAGCTTAACCTGGATGTTCCCCATTCTTACAGAGAAGGGTACTGTCTTGTGGGTGATGGCAACTCTGCAAGAGTCAGCTACCTGTACTGCTTTGAACCTGCTGGGCACTCAGTCTTATTGCTGAGAGTTGGCAAACGCCCGGTCCACCATAGTGTGGTTGGCCCTATAATCTACCAGTATTTTGTGGGTGTTCCCACGGAAACAGAAGGGATAGAACAAGCGGGTTACTTTATTTGAGGAGTGGCTTGCTTGCAATACGAGGTTGTCACTTTGAACCTTAAAGACATCCAGGGTTTCAACCTTGTGAATGTTGTAGTCACAGGGATTTTTTGCAAGCAGGGGTTGAGAGGATGGGTCAGGTGAGGTTTCAAGGCCTCTTGTTGCTACAACCCCCAGGTTTTTCCCTGATCCTTGATCTGCGCTAGCTGAAGCTCCCCCTTGCAGGGCGTTTAGTCCTATTATCCTACTGACGGGTCTGGCGGCAGCCTACTTGATTGTGGCCATTGCCAGGTGTGGTACGTGGTTGGGATGGAGCGTCACTGGTACAGCAGAAGCCCATTGAGGCCTGGTTGTTAGCCTCCACAATGGCCTTATAGCAGTCATTGATAGAGGTGTAGCAACCTATGAGGACCCACTTACAGATATGGGGTTTTAACTCATTGATGATGAGAGTGAGTAGCATTGCATTTCTGTCTGTCACAGCTTCAGGGGCGGCAGCAAGAGCTTGTTGCCAGGTGGCAAGGTACTCAGGAACAGAACCAGTTTGTTTGATTGCTAGAAGAGGAGTTCCCACAACAATGGGGGAGAAGATTTTGCTATAGCGGGACTTGGTGGCGTCTCAGAATGCCGCCCAGGTAACGTCGAGTTCCTGGCTGGCTCAGTTGGTGAACCACACAGCAGCGGGCCCCATGAGGTGGCTAGACGCAGTGGCAACCCACATGGGCTCAGGAAACTGACAGATGCAAAGGCGGGTTTCAGTAGATTGGAGCCAACTGACAATGTTGGCCCCCTCTACACCACCAGCAAAGGATTCTAGCTGAAGGTTGAGCATGTGCTGGGACAGATCTGACTGGGGCAGGGTGATGCTGGCATCACGCTGCCCAAGGCAGAGCCAATTGTACACGCTGGTGAGAACTAGCTGGTCTTGATAGATGACGTACCTGTCAGGGATGTCCCCCTTGGAGATTGGCAGGAAGGTCTCTTGTTGGGGAGTAGCCATACAGCCTATACTCTGTCCTTTCTTGGGGGGAATTTTGTTTTAGGTAGGTTGTGAACCTACTGCTGCTACCACTGTTGCAACTGAATCAATGAGTATTCAGTATTTGAAATTGGGGAAGACAACAGTCCAATAGAAATGACAGAATAATAAGAACAAGGTATCTTTTATTGTAGAATATAGTGGTTAATATACTATATGGGGAAAGCCACAAGGCCACAAGGGGGTGTCATGGTGGGAAATTCTATGTAAGGTTTGGAGCCAAGGAATAACTTGTGCAGGGGTCAGCAAGTCAAATTGATAGCGCTCCTAATTAGGATGAAGTACCTGCCATTTGATATTGCCATCAGATTAATCCATAACGTTAGACACATCAAGGGGCGGCTTGTCAAGCGCCCCCTGTGTATTGTAAGATACGTTAGAAGGCAAGGCTGGAAACTTGGTTGTAACATGGGCATTGGATTTTTGTTGCTTATATATTATTAAATTTGGTGTACCTCATTATGTGGAGGGTACTATATTTAGCTAGACGTTCTGAGTTATCTTGGTTTATGACCTGAACAAATACTGTGTCTCTTAGAATGAGGTTGTTGGGTTCTTTGAGGATTTTAAAATCAACTCTGTTGTGTTTAATGGTCATGATTTTTATTTACAACATACGCTGGGGTTCACTTGGGTGAACCAGTCCATGCCTGCTACAATGCTGTAGTTTATGTTGTTCATGACAAGTCCTTTGATGGACGTTTGTATGCCTTGGAGGTCAATTCTGAAGGGAGTTGTTTTGCCTTTGAGTAGAACCTTTGATTTATCTGCCATTCTGGTGTATTTGAAGTTGGATTTGACAACTGGTATTTTGTACTTGGTTACAAATGATTTGCTAACCATAGTGTGTTGTGCACCAGAGTCAAATAAAATTTTATGTGTATGTGATTTGTAAGTGCATGGATAGACAAGAAGTTGTGAGTTATATTTAATTTTTACGTTCATAAAAATGAGGGATTGCAGGACATGTGGGATGCAAGCAGCAAAGTTTGTGCCTTGGTACAGTTTCTTGTCAAGTTGGGGGAGACAGGGGTACTTAAGCCTGTACCCCCTCCTCTTTTCACTATTCCTCTGTTTTGAGACCTTTGAGGTCAGAGAATGTGGAGTCAGATTCATAGTGGGTTGCTATTTCAGCATTGTTTACTTTGGCAGTGTCCTCTTTCTTGGGACAGGAGTGATTTGTGCTTTGGCTGTGATTGTCATTGTTGCAATTGGAGTTTCTGTTGCTATGATTGGTATTTTGGCGTTTATTGTCATTGGATTTTTCTCTGCCATTGCTGTTTGAGGAGTGATTGCCGTTGCGTGCAGCATATTCCATGTTTGCACGTTTTTCTGAGTGCTTGGCTTCTGCAATAAGTGCAGGCATGGAGGTGTTGGCCTCTGGATGGATGAGAGAAGCAACAGAGGGTTCCATTCTGTTGATGAATGATGCTCTGGTGTGTACGTTGTCAGCTTGTGCTGGGGTTTGGATTTTGTGGCATATTCCCCCAAGTTCATTGGTGTAAGCTGTGATAGTGGTCTTTTGAGGAAAAACACTGTGGGGTTCCTGGTCACTAGTCCCCAAAGTGTGTCCTGGGTCAAAGCCAGGGACTGGCTTGGAGGAGTTGTCATTCTCCAACAGTGGTGAATGGTTGGTTAGGAGCTTATACTTGGCCTGCATAAGAGCAAACTCTTCCAGTACCTTCCCAATCACCAGGCAAGCGTCTCCACCATACACTTGTACTTCAGCAGGCGCCAGCCCTTCTGTAGGCCAATACCAATCCTGAAATAGTCTAGCAAACTCTCCCCCAACAAACTCCCTTCCTCTATCTGTCATTTCAAGATGCCTAGTCACCTTTTCCCACTCCTCCTGGGCAGACTAACTAGAGGCAAACTTCCTGCATCCTAGGCAATAGGATTCCTTGTCCCCTGGGCTAGGGTAGAAAATGTGGGGTAATTGACTCATAGAGCTTATATTCTTTTGTCATGGGAAATTTGGGTAGGGGTTGTAATAGACATTTTATTCACAGTCAGAAGGAAGATTGCCTTAGAAACCTTCTGATATATGGCCTTGGGATAGGGAATAATGAGGGTTTGTGCCAGTACTTGGAGTCCTTTAACAATCTCTTGGACCCCTTGTACTTGGTCTTCAGCTCCTGCACCTTGATCTTGGGCTCCTGTGTTCTGATCTTGGGCTCCTGCAGTCTGTTCCAGCTCTGGCTTCCTACTCTTGCTCTTTGACTTCTTTTGTAGCTCTTGTGGCCTTTGTAATCCACTTGATTCAGTCTCTAAAGAGTCTCAGATAGCTCCCCCTTTTATAGCCCCTTGTTTCAGACTAAAAACCTCTCTTAGAACTCTGGTCTTTCAAAGCTTAAACTATCTGGTTTTTCTCCTTCTAAAATATATTAAATTTTAAAACTTACTTCAGCCAATAAAAGCCCTGAATTTTCTGCTTCTGCTCCTCATTTTTTAGGCTTTAACTCTCAAGTTAAAGCCCTTAAAACACTGATCAAATAGACTCCAGCTTGCAGCCAATCACACACCTCAATTCAATGGTTTTGCCAAAAAGGTTTCCCTGGATGACTTGCTCTTGACCCTGGTTCAAATTTGAGGCTGTCTTGCTCCAGGTAAACCACTGCTCCGCGTTTCAAATGGTTTTTGCCGTGATTCCTGTCACGTACCCCCGGCAAATCTCAAGTGCTTCCACATATGTTTTACTTAGACAAATTTCAACCCCTTGATTTTACAACTTTTCTCTGTGTTTCTCTCAAAGTTTCACAACTTTGAACCCGCTTGCTGCTTGCCCTCTTGCCTCTCCTAGTTGTTCTTGGCAAAATTTGCTCTTTTGCCCTCACAGTTTCTCTGTTCCATTTCTGGCTTCTTTCTAGCTTCTTTCTGACTCAATTCTCTTTTTTAAATAAATTCACAGTTCTAAAAAATTGTATGTTATTTTTCCTCCTCTTTCTTTTTCAATATATATGATATTACATCATTTTTTAATCATAATCAGGCAGCATTTAATTATCATTTTAACTGCTTCTTTTTATCCATTTTCCTCTCAAAAGACATTAAAACAGTTCTTCAAGCCTCTGTATTCAGTCTGGCTAGTTTCTTCAGGCTATCTCCTGGTCCTGCACTCACATCTTCCCAGTTTTTCAGTCCTTTAACACAAACTTCTGGTCCTCTGGCCCTCTTGAATTATGATCAGCTAGTCCTGCATCAAAATCCTCTGGTCCTTCAGCTTTTTCTCAACCAGTTCCTTAACAAATTCTCCTTAGTTCCCTCTGCATACTGAACCATATTGGTTCTCACAATTCAATATGAATCAAAAGTTGATCAACTAGCCTTCACTGTGATCAAACAGTCTCTCTGCTAGTCTTCTCTGTTAATTCTGTGAACCACCCCGGTTCTTTATCTTAGTCCCCATTACCAGAACTTGTAGACCCAGGCATGAGTCTACATTGAACTAGCGTTTGACTGGGCCCTTGCAAGTGGCAATCCACTTAGGCCATTCAACCATAGATCAATGTCTATTTGTTGTCTTTACTCACCCAGATGATTTAATCTGGGCTTTCAGTCACAGAGTAATCAGCTCTACTTTCCAGAGGCCTGATCACACCAAGTTCTGCAGCTTACTTCCCTGAGCAAACTGCTTTGGTGACACCTCCGAGCAAATCTATGCCCTCCAATGCTCACTTTGGGTTCCCCCAAAGCTCTCATAGGGGCATAAACAAGGACACCCTACCAGTCTGTTAGTTAGGATGCTTGCTCACAGACCTCCTGTAAGTGTATTAGGGTACATAGAGCCCTCAAAGCTCTTCCCCTCCTTAGCAGCCTGCGTTACCCGCCAGGGGTTCAAAACCTACTCCCCCCAGACAGACAAAGTTCCCTGATTGCTATCTCAGTCTTCACCCTTCTGAAGCCACAGTTCTCTATGAGGTGAAGCACTATAGCCCAAAGCAGCCAATCCCTTCTGCTGGGTGGAGGTAACATCTGGCTCTGGTAGTCCTATGTTACCTACCATCCAGGCCTTACTTACCCTAGTAGTCCCATTTTACCTACTAGGCTCACCCTGCTTACCCCTAGTAGCCCTATGTTACCTACTAGCTTACAGCGTCACCAGCTAACCACACATCATCACTCTTCAGCATATTGTCTTTATTTGAAGCCAAATCAACCCTCGCCTACAAAACAACACACATGTGGATCACCACAATCACTGAGCTGTATTGCAATGTCTTGGAGATTTGGTGACGCGGAAATTGTGCGTGATGTCCGCTTTGAACTCTTCCCAGTTGTCAATCTGGCCGTCAGTTTGTGAGCCAACCCAGGTGGCAAACCAGTTAGCTGCAGCCTTGTACAGGCGCTTGCTGGCTTCCTGGACCCAATTCTCATGGGTGATGCGGCTGGTGCAGAGTTTAGCAGCTGAGTGGTCTAGCCAGTAGATGACATTTTCTTTGTTTTTACCAAAGAACTTGTTGATACAAATGTATTTGGTTTTGGTAACTTCACCTATGATAGGTGGTTGTGCGTTTGTTTGTGGTTGAAGAGAGCCACTGTATTGAATTATCTTGGCGCAAGCTTTGGGCATGACCAGACCTTCAAATACAGTGCATCCACTAGGTATATCTTTGTCAATGTTGTGGGCGCAGAAGTACGTTTTCCAGGTCTCCTGGAACGTGGCCTGGTTGAGTACGTGAGCAAAGGTGGGCGGGTTTTGGTCAGTCATTTTCTCTTTCATGGGCGTGGTCAAAAAACTGTAGCTGCTACCAGTGATAAGGAGTGCCTTTTGGGGAAGCTTCAAATAAAAATTAGGAGAGAAGAGAAGTATCTTTTATTGGATAATATTTTAGACTTATATAGATTAGGCTGTGGCAGAGATTTAGTTGGATCAAACCTAGGGTTTGGTCATGTGTGGGATGGGTTTGAGCCACTAGATACTTGGATTGTCATGTGATATTGCTTGGTTGCCATTCTTGGTATGCCAAACGGTATATTGGAAGGGCACCAAATTGGGCAATGGCTGGATGTTAAGTAGGTTGGCAGTAGCCAGAATGCTTGTACATCCAACCCTCAACAATATGTAGGAAAGGGCATCATCAGCATTATGTTTCTTTATGCATTGATGCACAATGCTACATATCTCATGATAGTGATTGTTGATCCAAGGCACATTGCAGCCCAGTGGTTGATTAAGGGCTCACAAAAAGATGGTAGGCTTCTGGCCTTCCTTCAGAATGGGAAGGATTGGCTCAGAAATGTCAGGATCACTACTGATATAGTTCTGAATGAGGATCAAAGCAAAAAAAAGCACAGTCTAGTGCAAAAGGGGAGAATTGAAAAATGCCAGATTGAGATACACAGCTTAATCAAGCATGATGTCATGATTACATAGATAATGTAATTTATACAATCATATCTCAACATACAATAATGGATGCCAATGTTTGAACCCAAATTCAAGAGCTCTTGACAGCGCCTACAATTTATCTTAATGAATCAAGTCAGGTCAAAAAGGCCAGCCGAGAGCTAAATTGAGCAAAAACAATCACCCCTGCATGAACTCCTGCTGCATGAAATAATGTAATTTATACAAGTGTATCTCAGCAAATAAAAAATGATTGATTAACCATTAAATTTAAAGCTCTTTGTATTTTGAGCATCATTTAATAATAAATGAGTGCCTGTTAAGAGCCCACATTACACGTAAAACTAACTGGAACACAAGACCTTGTAATTAATGAACTTCAAGTTCATTAATGCACAATAAACACAAGGAAGGAAATATCAGATAAGTCCCATAATTTGGGGATAAAAATAGAGGGCAGTTCATAAATACCTGAACAATTCAGGAATAAAACACAAACCTTGGACGCCAATCCTGGCACTAACCAATGGGGATCTGGGACCCAGACCCCATGGTTATGGCCAGACTCTTGCCAAACCTAACTACCCAGTCTAAAATCAGACCTTGAGGAAGAATTAGACCCATTTTCCCCTCATGATGTAATCCATTGGCCACAACCAGGAATTGGCAATCCAGACTCAGATAGTAGAAGAACAAAGGTTTGACTCTATTCCAATTTCCCAATTTCAGTCTTCATCACCCAGACTTTTGGGATCTCCCACTCCATGCTTTCACTCCCACTTGCAAAACTTTGCACAGTGGGAGATACTATAAATAAATACCCTTTGAATATTTGATAGCTTAAGATATCATTCAAGTTTTACCCAATCTTGCTATCTATTTTCCTCATTCATTATAGAAAGTAAGTTCTGCTGTGTGCTTACTGTAAATTTAGAACCTGAACGTAAAAATACGGGATTGTCAAATCCTTGGTCCAAATTTCAAATCCCTTGAGCAGATAACTCAACTAACAAAAAACAAAACTCAGCAAACAAATGCAGGGACATGAATCAGAAATGCGGGATTCTAATGTACAATATGAGATTTCCTGTATTTCAAATGAATCATAGACATCATTTAAAACTTAACAAATCTGAAATTGCGGGATTTTCAAATCCAAGAGCTAAATTTCAAATCAAAAATGAGGTGAATTTGAAATAAATATAATTTATGGGTGTCCAAAAAGGATGCTAAAAGATATAGAGTGGATTTGTGCTGATTCTTTTAGGAATCATAGGCATTCTCAAAAATTTACCCTATTCCATTTTAGGGCAGCTAAAATTTAGATACTTGATTACAGTAGATTTTAAAAAATGCTAATAATAAAATAGAATTATATATTGAAATCTATCTTATCACATTGTCTTTTCCTTGATGTGTTGATGGTTTATTTGCTGTTGATAATGTGCTTGCAATTAATTGGATAGTTTTACCTCCAGTTGCCTTGGCAATAGGAAATCAAGTTGCCTCCCCAAGACCAGCTGTGGTTGCAGAGGCAACTTGATTTCCTATTGCCAAGGCAACTGGAGGTGGAACTATCCAATTAATTGCAAGCACATTATCAACATCAAATGAACTATCAACACATCAAAGAAAAGACAATGTGATAAGATAGATTGTAATACATAATTCTATTTTATTATTAGCATTTTTTAAAACCTACTGTAACCAAGTATCCTTAATAGCAATACATGAATACATAGTTAGGTAAACTGATGGTTTAACTTTTCCCCTCCTTTCTTCCTTGAAAAGAAGTTTTATGGCCCCTGGCTACGCCAGAAAACAAAAAACTTTTAAAAAAATTCTGTGTCATCAGGAGTATTGCAACTGAACCAATGAAGATTCAGTATTTGGAATTGGGGAAGACAACAGTCCAATAGAAAGGGCAGAATAATAAGAATAAGGTATTGTTTATTGTAGAATATTGTGATTAATATACTATATGGGGTAAGCCACAAGGTCACAAGGGGGTGGCATAGTAGGAAGTTCCATCTAAGGTTTGAAGCCAAGGAATAACTTGTGCGGGGATCAGCAAGTCAAATTGGTAGTGCTCCTAATTAGGAGGAAGTACCTGCTATTTGATATTGCCATCAGATTAGTTCATGTTGTTAGATACTTCAAGGGGCAACTCATTGAGCGCCCCTGTGTATTGTAAGATACATTAGAAGGCAAGTCTGGAAACTTGGTTGCAATAGGAGGGTAGCTCATATTTCATTATATGATTTTGTGGTTGCTATATTAGTGATTTAGAGTGCAGAATATTGCATCATTTCAAGTTTAGACAATTTTATATTTACTTAATTTCAAGTCTAAACATGGTTGTTGAGATTAGATTTTTCATTTGATTTTATCCAGAGTGGAGCTTCTTGATTTGGGTTGATTTGTCCTAGTTTCTTACTGTACATTTAATTTGGATTCCAGTTCCCGCAATTGATATCTGAGTTTACTAGTGGCGTTCAAAAGTGATTTGAAATTTGTTCTTGGATTTGAAAATCCCACAATTCCAAAAAACATAGTAAACTTAATGAAAATGGTTGATGGATTTGAACACTTCAAATCTGATTCCAGTTAATTCATTTTGTTCATTGGAAATATGCTGTTCAACTTGAACTTTGTAAAGTGTCTATGAGTTTCTGCATTTTTAAAAATCCAAATAAAAATACAAAGAATTTAATTTAATTAAAAAAGTCTATACTGTAAAAGTGATTTGAAATTTGGACCAAGGATTTGACAATTCCACATTTTTACGTTCAGGTTCTGAATTTACAGTATAGCACAGTATACTAAAGTCAGTTAGTCCAAGACACTGGTTGATTTTAAGTGTGACACCCTCCAAAAGCTGTTCCTCTTTGAAGAGTGAAGACAGGTGCCTACCTGGACCATAACCCAGGGCTAGCAGACCAGTGAGTGACTGCTGTGAGAAGTGATTGACAACTTTGCTAGTTCAATCTAATCAGATCTACTCTAAGATATTTGACCACTAAATTTTTTATCTTAGTACATTTGGCCTGACAGCTTAATTCTTAGTGGATTCTTCTAGACACTATTCAAGCAGTGGAACATCTGGCAGCCCTTTAGCTCTAGGATATGCTAAAAGTTAGAATATTTATAATTATAAGGTGCATATATTTGAGCCCTTTTGAGACATGCATATTGGTTGCATAGTAAACACAGGTTCTATTCTTTAACAAAATGAGTAGCTTGATACATGCCTGAAGCTAGTTAAACTATTAATTTATTAATTCTTGTGGCCCAGCTTCCTGAATTTTTATGTTAAGCTCAGATTTGGATCACTCAGGCTGAACGCTCACATTTATTGATTGAACCCTTTAATTAGTTGATGTCTGTCAGGATTGACAACAGAAGCCCAAAAAAATCAGAGCCCCCAATTATAATAAAAAACAAACAGGATCTCAGACCTCAAAAGAACCCTGAATCATTCCTCAAGCCAATACCTGGTCCAGCTAGCCCATTGGCAGATGGGCTATCAAATTTGTGGCCCTTAATGGGGTCCATTAAGATCATTCTTCCACCCACCTGCCCATGAACCCAAACAAGTTGTTGATTCTCAATAAAGAAATTATGAGCAACAATATTGGTATAGTAGAATCTTTCAACTACCCTGTGGCCCAAAAGCTTATGCCAACACATTGAACTCCCCAAGTATAATTGATACCACAGCCTATCTTGGAGTAAGAGATCCTGTTAATAATTTACTCTTGACCAAAGAATCAGGTGGGCATTCTGCCACCAGCAAGAATTCTGCTGGCCAGCCTGACCTCCAGAACACTGGGACCTGAACAGAAAGCTTCTCAGGGCTGCAGCATTTTACTGAAATAAATATTTTATGAACCATTGGTTTGCTCAAATTATACCTTATTTTGGTCTAATCTTCTATCATTTAAATTCTGCATTCTCTAACATATAAGGCTATCAGGTATCCTGCCCAACCAACCAGCCTCCCTGAAACCCAACTTTTCAGTATTTATGTTGGAAAAACTGCTATTGGCCAACTCACTAGAAAGTGAAAGAAGCTGTAATGGTGGAGTTTTGCTGGAATTCCAAAGTTTTGATCAAATGGGGAATAAAATCCAAATAATGAAGACATTCAGCAGCAACAAAACTCAACATCAAAGTTTGCAAATGGTAAGCTCCAAGGAAATGCATTGGGCAGAGACAACCAATAAAGACTGAGACAAAAATAAAGAAGGCATCAATTTGAATAAGTGCAATATGCTTTTGCAAATAAATGATTTTTCAATTTGGTTTGATTATTTTTTTTAATTTTGGGCTCAGGGGTGCATCAAGCAGCACAGATACTATAGGCTTCACAAAATTGACACTAAAACTTACAAGAAACTGTACAGGAAGAGTTGAGCAAAATTTTCATTCCCATAAAGAAGTTTTAGCCAAACCCTGTAAACTGTTATTTTCAAATACTTATGGTTTTATTGAACTACTGGGGTAGTTCTGAGCTCTAACCCAGCTCATATGAGTGTTTGGGATGGGATGTTGGCATCATAAGGGGGATTTTTCTTAACTGTGCCATCTGAATTGACCAAAAAACTATGACACCATATTTTTATTTTGGGGTCAAAAAATACTAAATTGCCTGATTTTTGGGGTTTAAGGCTTTAAACAGCTTTTTTCAACAGTTGTCAAAATATTACCTGTTTGGACACAACCCACTTATGGAAAATGGCTTGGTTGATGTCAGAATATTGCATTAGGGGCTCTTTCCTAGACCTGGCTTTTTGGTGCTTGGATTTTTAAGAACAGACAATTATAACCCAGATGGAACCATCTGTGACATAAGCCAGAACAAGTCAACCAATAATGAATCTGATACACCAGTGTGATGCTCCTAATTTTGAAAGGTCACCAATGTGTGTCCTGGGTCAAAGCCAAGGGCTTACTGGGCTGCTGTGATGTTCTCAGGGATGCTAGTTCTATGAAAAAGACAAAAATAAATCATCTGATGATTTCAAAAGGGCAACCTCCAGAATTAACTTTTTCCTCAAGTTGACTTACTATATTTCAACAATCAGAATTAAAAATACTTTAATGTTGACAGCATTGAAAAGTCAGAATTAAGTTTTAACTCATGCAGACTACTAAATGTTTACACTTTTTTAATAAGCAGAAACCTGTTTCCTGAACATTTTACTTAATAAAAATTAAGCTTCAAGATACTTTTTAGGGTAATGTGACAACTTAGATTTTCAAATTTCATAAAAATTAAACATGACAATTCAATTTTTTTATAAAAATACACTTCGAAAATAATTCACTATAAAATAGCTATCTTTACTATAATAAATTTTCCCACTTATAAAAACAAAAAAATCAATACAAAAAAAGATACTAGATAAAATTTCACGTATTATAGGAAAATATAACAATCAGAAACAATATATAAAGTTTTTTTTATATTGAAAACTACAAAAAACATATAATTGACTAGTAAAATACCAACATAGGCCATGTAATACAGTCTAAAGCATCAAACTATAAATAGAAAATCAATTATTTTATAAAAACAGTATCATAAATTATTAATGAGTTATTTAGAATAACTATTTATTTAAAAATATTATACTGAACATATAAGAACTATATAAAAAGTTAGGCAATACTCAATAAATTCAATTGAAAGCTAGACTGTGATCACCTGGTTGCCATTAAGAACTATGGCAATCTTCTTGATGTATTCCCCAATCTCTGAAAGCTTATATTTGGCCTTGACAACGTCCTTTGATCTTCTCTTGATACTGTTTCTCTTTAGTGGTTCTCTTCTTCTTGGATGGACGGTTCTCAATATCTCTGATGGATGCAGCAGTCTTCCCCTGTTGGACTTTGAGGTGCTCGTAGAAGGTGTTTTATCTGGGCTTGATTCCAAATGAGGACTTTATATGCTTATGCCAGCCCTCCAAAGATGAAGTTGTTTTCATCTCATCCTTAAGAACTGCCTGGTAGCAGTTCCAGTTGGCTTTGGCTCTAGGCTTGCTCCAGCACTTAGTGACTTTATGTCTAATCCACTGTGGTTCATAATATTCAATGAAAGGTTAGAAGTCACCATCATGTTTCTTGGCATATGGATCCTGGCATAGGAGCTCAAAGGCTTGTCCAGCCTGCTCTGGCTTTACAAAGGCTAGTGCTACAAACTGCTGAATTATGAACTTGCACTTTCTTGATGTATCTAAACAGTGGAGCTTGCTGAGCTCAGGTAGACCCTTTAGTTGCATGTTGATAGCCTGTCAATAATGGAAAAAACACCCCTGGACCTCTCCATCAAAAGTGTTTACAAAAGCATTATACTGGGCAGTTTCTAGTCCATGATTATAGTTGAGGGGCCAAGTGCTTTATCTTGAGCTTCTTGTTCTGCAGCAAGGGTGGTTTCATCCTTTTCATCATCATCTGGATTAGCTCTAGTGTTATGGCCAGGGTGACTCTTTTTATTATTGGGTAGGGCTTTGATGCCCTCCTGAAGAATTTTAAAGGCCTTTGTGTAGATCTCTTCTGTTGCCCCAGGAAGCAGAAAGTAGGCAAATGGGAGCACCTTGCCTTCAATAAGAGAATGTACAACCCATAGTTAGTAAAAAAGGCGGGGGCATACTGCAAAGGTACCGTCACATAACCAGGTCTCTGAATCCCTTAACTGCTCCAGGCTCTGTTGTGTAGCTTAGCATATAATTCTTACCTCTGATGTAGGCCCATCATCATGTAAAAGGAATACCTCATCACCATTGAATATCTTTAACTCCTCTGTCAATATTAACTCTCCTTGGACCATGGCAGATTTCTTATGGGGGAATAGATCACAGCGTTTGTCACATATGTACTTCACTAACTGGTTGCAGTCAGGGATGAGCTTCAGGTTCTTATTACTTAGGTGAGTGGTGGCCTTAACTGCCAGATCAGAAGCCTTGACGTCTTTGGAGACTGGGACCATTTGGTAGAGGTACCAATTTAGAAGCTTTTTGAAAAGATTGATTGGATCATTGTATGTGTGCTTCCTTTTTCACTAGTGACTTTATTCCATCCTTCTGTGTTGATCCTGGCAGCGCAGCTTCTATCTTCATACACATAATGCTTGTTTCTTCCTGCTCTCTTTTGATTGTCACAATTAAAAACATAGCCATCACAGACTAAACTTGCACCTCCTTTGATAGACATTAGAGGGGAAAACTGAGGAAACTTATTTGGGAGCTTAAACCCTCCTTTGACATTAAATATATTGTGAACCTTTAGGGGATCCCAAGGGCCAATTGGTGCTTGATGATAGTCAGAAAGGTAATTATCAGGATCTTCTTTATTGATACTTGATGAGGAGGATAAAGGTGCAGATTTGTTGGGCGGTGGAGGGGAATTATCTGGAGATGGATTCTTGCGCTTCTTGGACTGGGATGAGCTTGATTCCTTGGGGCTTGATTCCTTTGAGCTTGATTCATCTGGGCTTGGCTGGGGTTCTTGACTCTTGGGTATCTTCTTTCTTATTTGCTTGTTTAGTGGAACCTCATATCCTTCTGATTGGTACTAGATTGGAGAAGAGGAGGGGGCAGGGGAGGGCTCTTTGCTTTCAGGGTCTGGGATCTTCTCCTTTTTCTTCTGTTTCTTTGAGGGCTCTTTGGCTGGTTTTTTGTTGGGGGTAGGGACTTTGGGCCTTTTCAGAGGCTTTGGGAACTTTCTTAGTTAACTTGGGGTTCTTTTGTGGCTTCTTAGAAGATTTGTCCTACAATAATTAGAGTAGAGTTCATAAAGTAAGAATAATCAGTTGAAACACAAATAAAGTTAAATAATATTGACTTGTTTTATTTTTTATTATGAATTAAATAGTTTATAGAAGTATGGAAAGTAATTTTAGAGCCAGTTTATTAGTAAAGAATAGAAAAAAACCATGTTTAAATAAAAAGTCAACATTCTGGTATTCACAATAGTTAAAATTATTTAATTTAGTTTGTCAGCATAAAAAAACACTTTAATTTTGACTATCAACATACTGACAGTCAGCATTAAACTAGAAAAACACTATGTAAATCACTTATAAAGCTTAGTTAATATTTTCTGGAGTTGGTTTTTTAAGGCCAAAATTGATTATTTTTCAATTTAAAATTTTTAAAGATTTGCATATGTAACTTATGAAAACTAAATAGTAGGGATTGTAGAGGGAAGTCTAAAGTACAGCCCTGGGTACTTTGGCCTGAATTATCATACCATTGTATGTGTGCTTTTTGTTAAGCGGCAGTGTTTTACTAATAAACCAGTGAAGGTGTCAACATTAAGGCAGTCAGCATTCTTTTATAGTAACTCTCCTATTAAATATCGCTTAAATTATGTCACTTTGTTTGCTTAGCCAAATCCCTTTGTTGCAATTTAGGTGACACATCAATTTGACACAAAGTTGACATTATAAATACATATATAATTTCTAGTTTTAACATATGTGTTTTGGCTTAAGTGGACTTCCGGAAATAAGCTATAGTTTATCCAGTGAGTTTAAAATAACAGTAAATATCTAAATAATACAAATAACACTCTGAAAGTTGGCATATGTCTTTTTTCAATGCTTATCTTAATACATACTTAATAAAAACAGTAGTATAAAATTTTAAAAATAGTTATTTTTAGAATATTGTGTATTTTATTAAGAAATTTATGGATTCTTATTTTGTGTCAACATCCAGATATTACTTACTGTAGTTGACCTTAATGTAAAAGTACAAAGAAACTTACATTTTCATAGTAAATTATATTATTTTTTTGGCTTAAAATTAAGCCTTTGTTTAAATGGTGGTGACATTATTCCTGTTCCTTTTTAATTTTGCAATTCTGACTTAATAATTCACTATGAAAAATTAGCTTAGTTTTGGAAATGCCTGATTCCAGCAGATAAATACTAAAATAATGTTGACTTACTGAATGTCAACACTTTGTTGGCATTCAGTAAGTCAACTTGCAGAATAAGTTAATTATGGCAGTTGCTGTACTGATCCCATGCAAATTTTATCTCACATGTGTGCAAATTTTTCCTGGACCCAATTGAAGAGTTGATTTGATGGCTCAAGCAAGTTGTCAATTGCAGGGCTCCAGATAAGCCCAAGCCCCCATTTAACTTTCTACATGTGTGGCTTTGTGACCTTCCAGCTGAAACATTAGATAAATTTGTGACCACTTGGAGTCTTTTATTGAAAGATACCTGGCTTTCATTCTAATGGAAAAAATTCAGCATTGCTGTTTTTATAGCAACTTTTTTTATATGTTTTTATTTTAATACAACTTTTTTAGACATTCTAGATTTGGATAAAAGCATGATATACAGCATAACTATTTGTTTAGATATATATTTAATTCTATAAAAAAATTATTAAAATTTATATAGAAAAATCAAAGCCAAGTTACCAGGATAAGACCAAAATAAAATAAAAGAGTAAATATAATACATGTATATGAAAGGTTTTGTTGAAAATATTAAAAGATGCATATTCAAAAAGCTTATAATCATGAGCATAAAGTTTATTAGAAACTCATCAATCACAATTAAAGGGTAATACATTTACCAGATCTTCCTAAAGATCCTTGCAACTATCACCAGTATACTGCTGATATCATGGTCCCAGGTCATACTTCTATTTGAGAAGGGAAGGTACACAAATCTACTTGCCAGTAATAGCTTCTCAGGTGGCACCCAAATCCTATAAGCCTTGCTAGTATAAAAGCGTCCTAGATGAGTTACTCAGCTGATCAGTACCCACCTGGGACCTTTTCCCTGTCTAAAAATGCCTAATCTTGTCAATGATGGGCACAACTCCCTCTAAATCCTCTGTGTCCTTTCTGATGCTGACATAGAAAAATCACCCAAGGTAAACCACCAAGTACATCCTCTGACTATAGTACACTGCCAAGAACTCACACAAAGCATTATGAACTGTCCTAATTTTATTCTTATACAATGTATTTTCAAAAATACATCATTCTCCATGAGATTCTCTTCTTGTCATGAGCCAGAAAGAGCCAAAATTTAACAGGAGCCTTTTCACACTACCATATAATCATACCTGCACAATTGATAAGTTTATGGTAATTAAGTTCTGGCTCTTGATATGATACAAAATGTTCTTCTAGTGGGGTACTTAAACTGTACTCACTCTATTTCCTACTCCAAAGAGCTGATTATGATGCATGAAAGGCTCTCAACATTCTCAAAAAGCAATCATTGGGCTTGAGAACTTGGCAGGAATCTGCAAATCTTCAAGAGAAATCATAAGTATACTGAAATAGACCAAAAAATCCATTTTGAAGAACCTTCTGGTACCATAAGCCTACCAAACTCTGCATTTTTTAGTGTATATCAACCAATAATATCCAACTCCAGACACTTGTGTTTTTTATGCTAAAATTGCTGGTCCCCCCAAAAAGCCCATGAAGTTCCTGTAGAAATTAGGTTATACCTACCACACCAACAAATATTTTTCTCTTCATCCACTAGCGCCAAAAAATAAACTAGTATTTTTTACTCTAATTATTAACTGTACTTGTATCAATGTCATTGATAGCCTGAGTTGCTGCAATCTCTGTTGTGTCTAAAAGCTTTAGGGGCACATATTTGACTTGACAGGTACCTTACTGGGGAGCTTTTCAAAGCATGTTCTGGAAGTTTTAATTGCACTTTCATAGATTAAGAACAATAAATGATGTCAATTTGAGGTGTCTAACCATATTGCTTAGAATATTTAAGATCTATTAAAGACATTCTTTGGTGGGCTGTCTAACCCAGGCCTGAGAGGACTCAGAGTAACTTGTGTTGCCTCTCCCACTTAGAGAAATCAATTTCACAGTGGATAGACTCAGAGAATTCCTTTATTAAGTAAAAGCTATTGCTCATACTGCCATAATCTAAGAGTATCTATGTAAGGTATGTTGTGATCCATGAAAATAAACAAGTTAAGGATATAACGCTATAAAATTCCTTCTATTTTATATCACTTATACTCTTCTTTTTCATATTATAAACTACACCCTTTTTGATTTTCTTCTTATTTGTTCATTTGTCTTCCCTGTTTTTTTAATTCTTTCTTCCTACTTCTTTTGACTTGACTTGACTTTTCTATTTTTATTTTCTAGTCTTTTCATTTTGGTGCTTTTGACTGCCTTTATTAAATTTTATTCTAATTATCTTGTTGAAATGTAAACTATACTTTACTTAGAATATATTGATCTTACACTGTGTTGTAAACTAGGTTGCATATTAGAATGGTCAAGACTATCAATGGAATTAATCCTGATGGTCAAGGCTATTCTAGATACTCACTCAAATCCACTAGATCCAACAGATTTACATTTCTAATTGTAGCTCAGATGCTAAGACGTTCTGGCTAACCTATTAAATCCTGTTGGATTGGGTCTGGGAACTGATAGCCATTGTCATAATGGGTAGCCGCAACTGCAGCCCACTCCAGAGAAATGTGCACTTACTCTTCCCTGCTTGATTGTCCGGATTATCCAAAAAAAGGCAAGAACACAGCTGCAAGAGCCTTATGAATTCCAGAAGATTATGTAGTTTCCCAAACAACGGTGCAGGTGCTAATAACACCTCTGCAGCCCTTGTGCATCACTCCAAGTATATACCCTCCCTTCTTTCTCAAATAAAAGACACACTTTTACCTACTTGCTTTTATCCCTACTTAGTTTTTATCTTAGATTTAAAGATAAAGACTTCATATTCTACAAGACCTGTATTAATCTGTGTATAGGCCTTACAACTATGCTCTCACAAGCTAGCAACACAGACATTAATCACCAAGACAACCAAGAGGCCCAAAACATGACACACTGTCTGAAAGTTAAATCTTCATGCCAAAAAAATTATACTAACAATGTACTTGAAGTGAATTTTATTAGGATTCATGGGAATCATTCCCAAATGGCTTCAGCTTTTCTGATTACCTTGCTACCAAAAAGCTAATGAGAAATCAAATACAGAACTAATATAAAATTTAAAATAAAAATTGGCCTTTTCTTAGTTAATTTCTAGATTTTTGAGCCTTTTTTGATGTACCAACAAGTCACAGGTTTCCACCTAATCTAATGACAGGAATTGGGGGAAAATTATGGCTTGTTGAAACATTGAGAATGGCACAAAAATCTAGAAATTGACCAAAAAATGCCTGTTTTTATTTTTATTTTTATTTTTATCTTTTGTATTGGTTCTGGATTTAGTTTTTTATTAGTTTTTTCAGTGTCGCATAATTAAATGAATCAGAAAAAGATAGCCTAAAAGTAACTAAGGAGTAATCCAGAATTTTCCCAATTAAGCAACCAATTGATTGCATCAGTAATTTAAGGGTTGTTTGGGTTGACTACTGGATTTTCAATGTAGAAATTAATAAATTTATTACTATCACACATATCTTGTCACACTATTCTCAAATGTCAATACAGAAACTAATAGCAAAAAGCATTATTATATATTAAAGAAGTTACAAGCAGTGTATTTTTTCTTGCCTTTAGCCTAAGACTTTGCCACTACCTTCTTCTTTCTTTTTAATATCACCAGAAGAGAAAACTCATGTTAGTTAATTGGTGAAAAGGACTTCATTATTATCATACTATGTTATTGACTATACATCAATAAGACAGGACTTTATTAATATATTTTATTCTTCTGTCCTTATTCAAGGTAGTCACTTTACCCTGAGAATATACAATATTGAAGATGATATTATTGGATTAACTATCTTTAGAGTTTTTCACTAAAACAATTAATCCAATGCCATTTGGTATCAAATAAATCAAGGCAACTGGAGGCATTTGTGAACCTCACCATGGCTCCTAATAAAAGTTAATTCAAGTGCATTAGCAGTGTAGAATTCATTTGATAAGCTGATTTTACTTGTATACAATGCACAGTTAACATATTCCCAATAAAAAATTCATAAAAACAAAAAAGCTCATGCCAAAATACTATTCTCAACAGATGTACAACTGGATACAGGAGACAAAGAAAAGTCAGGGCCAAAGGAAATCAAGAAGTTGTAAAGTTAACCCCTATTTTGTAAAGTTCTGAGGCCTGCCATTAGCTCTGGACAGGGATATATTTCCCTGACCATCAAAAAAGGCAGGCTGCGTGTAGGCAAAGCTTCTTCAAAACCTGGAGGACCTGGCCCACACTGCAGACAAGCATTTTGTACTGGCCTTCACAGCCAAAACCCCTTCCCTGTCACAGTAGATTCCATAATGCTGGGTATTGTCCTTCCAAGTAAGAAGGCTTGGAAGGCCAGAAAACCTGTATCAAAATTGACCAAGTTAACAGATTTAAACAAAACAGTTGATCAAAAATGGGTCACAACTGCTCCAGTCTGCCAGATGAAGCCAGCTCCCCCTTTCAAACTGACGTTGATAAATTGACGTAATATGAGGGTCACCTGATATGAGCTTGTTAATCAGTATGGTTGTCAGAAACTAGTCATGCAAGGGTTCTTTGCAACCTGGACCAGATACTTACTTGACAATGTGGAAGGAATAGGAGGTCAAGACTCAGGTGGTATTGCTTATTCAATTTTTCTGATATATATTGAATAGTTTTCCCTGTTTCAACTCTAAGAGTTGAGTCCTCCTAAATTTACTCAATAAAAATCATTTATCCCAATTTCTAATTTTTGATTTTAAAAAATGCATCATGTGATTGGGTTGTTGCGGTATATCCCATACAATCTGATTCTGAACTGAATCATTTCTGGAAGATGGGGCCCTGCAACTGGAACTTTGTCGTTGGTGCATCCCAATGTCAATTTCATGCCAGCCAATTTTGCAGCTCCTCCCCCCATTCTTGAAAATGAAAATTGTGTCAATTCTCAATGCCCAGAATTTTATGCTGAAGATACATTGATGCTTTCCCAGGTCATTTATCTTGGACTACTTTGGTTAGGACTAATTGTTCTACTTAATCCTGGAGTTACAATTGGAAATTTCACAAAAGAATATCTAAAGCCACGTTGGTGGTTAATCATCAATTCTATGTGGATTTGGGTGGTAATTCCCCATCACTTAGAAACGGCTTCATATTATCCAGTGATTTCTGTCACATTACTCAACTCTTCTACTTCTGAGTTTTTGGAAGCAGTTTGTCATGAATTTGTGTTTCTTTTCTCCTGCTCTGTCAAGATATCTGCGTTTACCATGTTTATTTGCATCAGTTCATTTCTGAGTTTTCAGTTTGGGCTTTTCTTTAATTTGTGGTTTCCATCTCCGGTTGCAGTTGTTGAGACTGGATCCTCTGTTTCCTATTTCTGTTGTGTCATGTCATTTTGGCGTCCAGATTATTTTCCTGCTCCACCCACTGATGAAATTTTGCGTGAAGTTTTGTCAGCATTATCATTTTATTCTGGCTCAAGCCTTAGTCACAAATCCCAAATTTACCATGTGATGACAAAGGTTTCTGAAGATGCTTGTGAATGGTTGTTGTCCACGGTGGAGCGCAATCACCGTGTTTTAACTGAGAGTGCATATCTATACCCTTTGTTAAAAATTTGTGTGTATCTATTGAGGAGCTCAAAGTATATTGTAAGCTGTACACCTTCCATCAGGGTACAACTCCAATTTTGGTATTCCTTCCTTAGTTCCTTACCTACTGATGTACAATTGATGTTCCCAAAGCAAATAAACTCTCAGTGTTGTGGTTAGCAGTTGACCAGACTTCCCAGGATTTGGCAGTTTGGGATTCCCTGTTAACCACAACTGAGGCCCTGGTAAGTCAAATTCTTTCTCTGGTCTCAAATCTGTCTACTTCCAAGCAAGGTACATTAGTAATTGAGGATAAACCTGCTGCACGCTCCTGGTTTTTGGGTCCCTGCTCTGCAGTAGCTCCTTCCAACCAAAGCCAAGATCATTTCCCCCTAGCTTGTATCAGCTACAGTTGGCGGTGATGAATAAACCTGGTGATGTGAAGGAGGCCCCTGTAATGTCTGGTCCTGATAGTTCCTTGGCAATGCTTTGGCACATTGTACCTGCAAAATCTTCCGTGATTATGTCCAAAGAGTTGCCCCTTGTTCCTATTGATTGTGATAACCCTGTTTTTCCAGCTGCTGTTCAAGAAATGATTGAGCGTTACTTCCAGGAGCATCCTGCCTCCTTAGCTGCTGTCTGTACCGCCAATGAAAAACAAGACCCTGCCAATATTGCTACCTTTGCTGCAAATAAATCTACTTCTGGTTACTTCTTATTTTATGGTAGCATTGATAATGGTCAGACTATCTATCAGCCAGCTATTTTGTTGGATACAGGTGCTTCCAAAAATTTCATGAGTGTAGAGACTGTTGACTTGCTACAACTCAAGTACCACCTGGGAATGCTTGTTAGGGGTGGGAACTGTCAGATGTTTCCCTCTTTCCAGCTGAAGAAGCCAGTTACTTTTGTAGTTGCAGGTCAGTCTTTTACTGCAAGGTTTTCTGTTTGCTCTACCCTGATGTATCCTATCATTTTGGGAGTGAGTTGGTGGAGAGATCATAATGTATCAACCTTACTGGAGAAAAATGAGCTGCAGGTGAAACACTCTTTGGGTATAACTATTTACTTTCCGCTGTTGGATATGTCTAAATTGGAGCAATCATCACAGATCATACAATTGTTTCCTTTCCCTGTCCTCGTAAGTTTGGATCTACTGGCATGCTTGCAACCCTGGTTGCCGCATTTGACGCCACCAGAGGCAAGGTCCTTCCCAAGCACACTCAGTTTGACTTTTATTTTAAGGTTACTGTTGATCTGATCTGAATTGCGTCTGCTATTTACCCTTTAACCTTGAAGGAAGACACATGTTTGGAAGAGTGGACTTGTGACATGTTGGCAAAAGGCTACATTTTTAAGAAGGCTTTGTCAATCTGCTCCCTGTTATTGTTTGTTCAGAAGTCTGATGGGTCCCTTTGTCCTTGTGTTGACTACAGGAATTTGAATAACATTACAATTCTGGATCCTTATCCTTTACCCCTTAAAGCACAGATCTCTAGGTGTGTTGAGAAGGCCAAGGTATTCTCAAAACTAGATCTTTTGAATGCTTTCAATCAAATCAGGATTGAAGAAGGAATGGAATGGTTAACAGTATTCAGAACCAAGAAGGGTATCTTCCAGTTCTGTGTAATGCCTTTTGGATCAAAGAATGCCCCAGCTTGATTTCAGCGGTTAATTGATTCAGTCCTGGGGGATCTCCTAGGTGTTTGTGCCATTGCATATATGGATGATATCTTGGTGTTTTCTCCGGATGAGGAGTCCCATAAGGCCCACTTATTGGCAGTTGTAGAGCGCATTCTCCAAGAAAACTTGATCATCAAAAGGAGTAAGTGTGAATTCTTTAAACGTAAGGTTATCTTTCTGGGTAATATTATCTTTGAGGATGGCCACACCATTGCCCCTGACAAGGAAGCTGCAGTTTGAGAGTATGCTACGCCTGTGACAGTATCCCAACTTTGTATTCTCTTGGTTACATGCATGTTCTTGAAGAAATTCATCCCCCACTTGTCTGAGGTGGCCGCCCCTTTATATTCAGCTAGTGGAAAGATGCCTTTAGTCTGGACGCCTGAGTGCGCAAGTGCCTTTTCAGCAGTCAAGGCTCTTTTGTTGTCCTCCCCAGTGTTAAGACATGTGGATTCCGAGTTTCCTTTTGTGGTTTCCACCAATGCATCTAAATATGCTGTGGCTGATGTGCTGTTGCAGACAGCTAGTGATGGTATTGAGAGACCTGTAGGGTATTTCTCCCGGAAGATGGAGGCTCGAGAACGCAACTACATGATTTACGACAAGAAATTGTTGGCTATTGTGGAATTGTTAAAGCATTGGCATCACCATCTCATGTTGGCACGTCATCTATTTGTAGTAAGAACTGACCACAAAGCTCTTCTATATTATCAACAACCCAGGGTTTTGTCAGGTTGTCAATCCAGATGGCATGGTGACCTGTTGAGATACAAGTTCTGCTACAAGTTTATTAAGGGATCTGACAATCACTTGGCCAATGCACTAAGCAGAAACCCTTCCCATCTCCCAGATGCTAGTATGGATGCCAAGTTTAACACACATATTATGATTCCAGACAAGGCTGTGGTGCCTTTTGTATTGTCTCTGCCAGCTATGTTGGCTACCATGTCCTTAGCTGAGGGCGCAGACCTGGACTTGTATTCCAAGGTCAAGTTTCTGCAACCTTTGTCCAAAGGCTATGATAGGCTATTAGAGCTAGCATGCGCAAACCCAGTGGGTCAGCCTCAGGGTTATCATAAGATTAGTTTAGTCCTATATCATCAAGGTTGCTTGTGGGTTCCAGAGGGCACTATTTGGGATGAAATCATGGAGGCTAATCATACCTGTCCAACGGCTGGTCATCCAGGGAAAAACAAAACAGTGGAACTAATCCACTGCCAGTTTTCCTGTTAAAAGGTTTAACTGTGCAGGTAGCAGCTTTTGCTTGAGATTGCCTGGTATGTGTTCAATCCAAGGACAGTCAGAACAAGACAACCGGTTTACTGGTTCCACTACAGCCTGCTGTGGGACCCTGGACGTCTGTGTCAGTGGATTTTATTGGTGAGCTTCCCAATTCCAATGGGTTTAACTCAATCATGGTGGTAGTTGATTGTTTCACAAAGATGGCACACTTTGTACCTTGCTCAACCACAATTACTTTGGTGGAAACAGCTAGGTTGTTTGTGAATAGAATCTTTTCCTTACATGGCATCCCAATGGAGATTGTGAGTGACTGTGGTCCTCAATTTATTGCTCAGTTCTGGGAAGCCTTTACTGGAATTCTTGGAATCAAATTATGCGGTTCCACAGCCTTTCACCCCCAATCTGATGGCAAACAGAGAGGGTAAACCAAAGTTTGGAGGTCTACCTACGTTGCTACACTAATGTACAACAAGATAACTGGTGTGATAATCTACCCATGGCAGAGTTCACATATAATAACGCCCCACACACGTCAACTCAAGTATCACCATTTTATGCCAATGTGGGTTACAATCCTTCTTTCAACATGGGTCCTTGTTTGGTTAGCAACGTGGAAGCTGCAACTTATCAATCCACTGCATTGAAGCAGGTCCATCAGGACTCCAAGTTACTCTTGCCGCCGCTGTGACAACTTATAAGGAATACACAGATTGTAAGCACCAGGAGGGTCCGACTTACAGGCCAGGTGATCTAGTCATGGTTGATGCTTGCAATATGAAATTTAAGGTTCCCTATCGTAAATTAGGTCCCAAGCAAGTTGGTCCCTTCAAGGTAGAACTTCAGATTAATCCCTACACCTATTGGCTAGATTTACCTCCTGCTTTCAAGATTTTCCACACCTTTCATGAATGTCTTCTTACTCCCTTCAAAGGAACAGAGACTCCCTTGTCCCAATCCATTCTTGTGGAAGGTGAACCAGAGTATGAGTTAAATTGTATTCTGGCTTCCTGCAAGAATTGCCACAGTTTGGAATATTTGGTGTCTTGGAAAGGTTATCCTGATTCTGAAAACTCATGGGTTCCCCACTACAATTGTTTAAATTCCTCAGATCTGATTCATGAGTTCTACGAGCGCAATCCCACTGCTATTGGTCACCCTGAACTTACCTTAGCTGCAATGAAACTCCCACCTGCCCATAAGAATTTCTCCTTATCTCATCTCCCAGATGGTGGTATTGTGCCCAGGGCTAAAGAAGATGGTAATGTCACAGTAGATTCCATAATGCCAGGTATTGTCTGTCCAAGTAAGAAGGCTCAGAAGGCCGGAAAACCTGTATCAAAATTGACCAAGTTAAAGGGTTTAAACCAAACAGTTGATTGAAAATGGGTCACAGCTGCTCCAGTCTGCCAGCTGAAACCAGCTCCCCCTTTCAAACTGACGTTGATAAATTGACGTAATATGAGGGTCACCTGATATGAGCTTGTTAATCAGTATGGTTGTCAGAAACTAGTCACGCAAGGGTTCTTTGCAACCTGGACCAGATACTTACTTGATAATGTGGAAGGAATAGGAGGTCAAGACTCAGGTGGTATTGCTTAGTCAATTTTTCTGATATATATGGAATAGTTTTCCCTGTTTCAACTCTAAGAGTTGAGTCCTCCTAAATTTACTCAATAAAAATCATTTATCCCAATTTCTAATTTTTGATTTTAAAAAATGCATCCTGTGATCAGGTTGTTGCGGTATATCCCATACAATCTGATTATGAACCAAATCATTTCTGGAAGATGGGGCTCTGCAACTGGAACTTTGTTGTTGGTGCCGCCCAATTTCAATTTTATGCCAGCCAATTTTGCAGCTCCTTCCCCATTCTTGAAAATGAAAATTAAGTCAATTCTCAATGCCCAGAATTTTATGCTGAAGATGCATTGATGCTTTCCCAGGTCATTTATCTTGAACTACTTTGGTTAGGACTAATTTTTCTACTTAATCCTGGAGTTACAATTGGAAATTTCACAAAAAAATATCTGAAGTCGCGTTGGTGGTTAATCATCAATTCTATGTGGATTTTGGTGGTAATTCCCCATCACTTAGAAACGGCTTCATATTATCCAGTGATTTCCGTCACATTCCTCTTCTCTGGAGTTCCCTCCAACTGCGGAGGAGACTTTGATCCAGCTGAATTATTTGCTTTCTTGGTGTTGTCCTGTCTTGAAACAATTGGCGGGATAACAATAAAATGCAGGCCACATTGTACAGGGCTTGGCCAACCCGCAGCCTGGGAAAATTGGGGATAAAATTCCACAATCAGCGAAATCCTGGTCAAGCAATTCCTCTAGCCCAGGAGTTCCTCAGCCTGAAGCAATTAGTTTTGGGAGCATCCCAGTGGTGTCGTCAAAGGCAGGTAGTAGGGGTAATATGCACCCTGAGTCCCCAGAATGCACCTAGCCAACAGGGTGGCTGTTTCTTATACCTGGGTCTGCTGCTCCTATTTTCTTGGGCCCAGATCATGGGAATATTAGGCCTTTACTTTTAACTGGCTCCCCTTTTGATTGCTTTCCAAAACTCCTCTTTTAAATTCCTAGCACTATCACCCCCTATGTATATAATGGAAACAAGGACCATCAGGTCCCTTGCTTATCAATTCCAATTACTAAATATAACTCCTGATTTTGCAAATTTATTTGTATTTTTAAAAGTTTTATTAAGTAAAAAATAATTGTCCTGACTCCTGCCGCCGTCCCTCCTCCTGCTTTTCTCTGGTCTGCCTGCCCTGCTGCCCACCAGCCCAGCTGCCTGTCCACCCGTGTTTTTTTGTTGAGATTAGATCTAAGAGGATCTAAACTTGGTTCAAACCCTTGGAATTGCCCTAGCGCTTGTGGACTGTCTGCCCGGAAGTTTTGGTTAAAAACCTTGTCTGCAACAATGTTGTCTCCTTTGTATAAGGTATTCATGGTGACTATGGTACCCATCTTCCTTTTGTTCTGGACCACAACCCCAGATATTTTTAATAGACTTTACTTGGTTGCCCAAAATTCTATTCTCAACCCTGGTCTGTCTCCAATGACTTCTGTCATTTAACCCAGGCTCCCACCATCCTTACTATACTTGTCAAGTTGTATTGATCAGGTCCTTATCCTGAGGACCTTTTATCCTGTCAAGAATCAGGGACTGATGAACCTTCTTCCTTGGAATTGCACAACATTGAACTTACAACAGTCTCAAGTCACTCCCTTCCCTCCCCACACCAAGTTTCCACTGTGGATCCAGATATCCCTTCCACCCAGGATCATTCTCTGTGGTTGCTTACTGGTTCTTTGGTTATGGCCTTAGACACCTATTTTCCTATCCTTTCTTGGCCAACCTCTTTTGGGAGGCCTCTTTGAGCATCCATTCCTGTCCTGCACTGGATGGCATCCTGGTGGTTGGTCCCATCAGGATGGGAGCCAGACTTTGTTAGTCTAGCCCCCCTCTCTTACATCTTTAGCCTTAAATAAATACATCTTCCCTCAACAAATCAAAAAATTCCCCAAAAATCATGTTAAAACCTTGAACTTGTTGAAGAATTTAGCCCACACAATTAATGAGAGATTTTTTCTGACCTACCCTTTAAAATTTCCCACCACACCACCCCAGTTTTCCACTCCAATCATAAAAGAAACCCTGATTGAATTGGACTGCTTTTTTGCCTGTGTATGCCCCCATTTAAAGCATATTTGTTCCAATCAATTATCTCTCCCACATCAATGGTACCACCTGATGTAAATCCTGAGAAATCCCCTCTACTTGCCTACCTGTACATCCACAACAAATCAGAGTTGACCCTGGAAGTTATGATGAAACCTTCCACCTACCTTGGCTCAGGATTGAAAACTATATCTTCTGGTCAATCAGAACTGCCCCACCTCTCAGGTGCCCCAACAGGGGGACCAATTCTTAAAAACTTCCTTTAAAAAAGATAAGAAAGCCCCTGAGTCTTTGTCTGTTTTATTTTCACAATGAACTTTTTAAAAATTAAGCCCTGGCTCTATGTCCTTGGTGCTCTTCCCTTTAAAAAATCAAAAGTAAACATTCATTTCAGACTTGGTTTTAGAACTTTATCTATGTCTTTGTGGTACCCACACCTTCTAGCAATCTTATTGAGTTTGGACCTGCCAAAAACTCTTGTTTGTACATAAAAATACATATTTTTTACTTGGTCTATGCCCTGGAACCAACCTAAAGTATCACAAAGTTCCCAGAGAATTCAGTCATGCTACTACCCGTGTTCAGATATTTGGCCCCCATTTTATTCCCAGCTCTGGTAATCTTTGGTCTACCTCACATGAGTTGTAGAATTAACTTCTTTTTTCCTTCCCTTGCTGTAGAAGAAAATACAGCCCATCTTCTCTACCTATTAGATTATCTTCCTGGAAAGGCCCAAGGTTTAATTACAAAAGTGGAGTTCTTAATGAAGAGTCTCACCTCTGATGAGGATGATAAACATTATGTTGCTTTATCTTCATCCACCTCCTCCAAGGTGATGGAAGACACTGTGCCTTTTCAAGGAAGAGAGCCCCTCTCCCCAGATCCCTCCCCAGGGAGAGGTATCTTCCCCTGGGTGTGCGTCCTGGTTGGTGTTGGTTATATTACCCATGATATGAATGATTACATTCCTCAATTGTGCTCACTTTGTCCTTGTAAACACCCATTCGGGTGGTCATTTCAGTGCTTCACTGGATGACATCCTGGTGATTCATCTCACCAGAATGGGAGTCAAACTTAGTTAGTTTAGCCCCCCTCTCACACAGAAGTAAAAAAGGGTGTAATGGTCCTTAATATGCCTTTGTGGGAAGCTGTGAGAGGTTTATGTTCAACTATGACTAGTAAAATCAGATGAAGAGGTTAAGAATAATTTAGATTGTGTGTGAGGGGGTTAGGTATGTAAAGAGAAGGCTAAAGCTCATTTCCAGCAACAATTTATGCGTTATGAAGCCCCATGTATTGATCTCCTGATATGAGTGGGGCAGGTTTAAAGAGGGTGGAGTGGTGAAGGGGCACAAAGATATTGTGGTGGCTCTTTTATGTATTCAACCTATGAAATAATAACTCAGAGAAAAGATCGGAAAAATGTGCTATAAAAACAGATCATAATATGCATCTAAGTCCCAGAGTAGCTATTTCCTTTGGATCCCTGGATCAGATTATGCTGCCAATGTTATAAGATACAATATGAGCAAGACAACAGTCTGTATGTTAGGTGATATATGAAGCGCTAGAACTCTACCTTTTAGATGACTCCTTTGCAACTTTGGTCTCCTCTATTTGATGGCTCAAGCATGATGTTTAGTTAGCCCCTGTTGACTTCCATATCTCCATAATAGCTTCTGTGACAGACTTGTATCCATACCTGCCAACATGATCAGCTAAAATCTAATCAAATGCAGTCCCTCTAAAAGAACCATCTAAAAGTGCACCAAAGAATTCAGCCTGTATTCCCTTTTGCTATGGCATTTTTGGGTCCATAACCCTGGAAAGTTGCAGCTGGTTTAAAATGGGGTATAAAGATTGCAACATTTCTTTTTGTCCTGGGGAGCTGTCTAGACATCACTGCCAGCCCTGAATTGTGATGTGTAGTTGCTGGCTCAACCTGCTTGTCCCCAGAACAATTATAGAATAGCTGCACCAGATGGCAGCGCCATGTATCCACACCTGAACTATCTGTTTAAAGTTACTTCCTCCTTTGGCCCTGGATAGGACAATCTTCCCTCATTTTACAAAGAAAACCTCACAAAATCAGTCAAATCACTCAATTCTTTGGAAGACTTAACACATACAGTGGATGAAATATTTGTATTAGCATACCCCACAGATCCCCTGTCTTCATTGCACCTTCTTGGGACAAACCCCTGATTGGTTTAGACTATTTAATGGCTTGGTGTCAACTGCTGTTAAAAACCATAAGGAACAACCAATCAAAGATATTCACATCAATTCCCTCAAATTCAAATCCATCTGGAGTCAATGAATCCTTGGAGTCTCACAGATATGCTGGCCAATCAGAATTTAAGTTGGAAATTATTCAGAAACCTTCCAAACTTCCTGAATTGAGTCTGAAAATTCTCTTCCATCCAATTGGATTCATCAGTTGTGTCATGTGATCTCTCAAACCCCAACGCTGACCCTTAAAATTAGCAAGGGGGAATTTTGGTCCCTTACTCGCTCATTTTCCATTTTAATAAAGTTTGGTCTCAAGAATCATCTTCTTGGGGTCCTTCTCTTTAAATTTTAAAGCATAGGGACCATTTTCCTTATAATTTTTCAATTTCCATACCCTTCCCAGGCCTCCCCAGTGCTCCCTGCTACCCTAGGAAGTTTATTGGTGGCAAAAAGTTACCTTTACCTACTCCAGGCTCAAATTCAAGTTTGAGCTCTAAAGTTTCAGTGGTTTTAAGTAAAATAATCTATTATAAACTTGCTAAGACTTGATCCTGCACTACTCCTAACTTCAGTTCAGTTCACGCTTTATGCCAAGGTTTACTGCTTCACTTCTATTGCAGAAAAGTCTTCCCAGGTGTTCCTCTAAAGTATGAGCTCTATTTTCAGCACCCCTTCTATTAGTTGCTCCCTCTGTCTGTATTCACTACCACTGACTCACTCCTGGGTAACTCTTGCTCATAAATTTTAATATGTTGATCCCTTGGATTAGGTCTACAATTTTAACAGCTTTGCCTGCCACAATCCTCATCTGTTATGCTGCTCCAGATTTGTGAAAGGATCTGTCTTTCTCTGCTTGGGTTATGTTTGCAGATCCCACTTTTTAAAAGGATGATCAGAAAGGACTCCCTGCTTACAGCCACAGTCTTTCCCAGCGCAGTAGGAAATTAGTATATGGCCTTGACCTTAGAAGACCTCTCTGAAAAAGTTCCTACTCCCCTTGGACTTGGGTCTATCAGCAATGTTGCTGTACTGATTGCACTGCAGTTGCCAGACCCCCTCTGCACCTCAAGCTTTCACAGGAGGACCCCACCCCAAGCAGCTGTGCCCCTTGGCTGCTGACAGGTGTAATTCTGATAAGCCTGACCACCTTCTTCCTGCAGGTTGCTGCCCCCTCCTCCCTTTGGTCCCCCTTCAGATCAGTCATTACAGTGCTTTACTGGATGGCATCCTGGTGGTTCATCTCACCAGGATGGGAGCCAAACTTATTTAGTTTATTCCCCTTTCTCACAATCTGCTTGGGGACACAAATACTATGGTAATCCATTTGGTATCTGAACTGGGTAAGCTTGATGCCCAGGTTATTTTGAAGTAGTGGAAGCATGCTAGGATGAGCCCCTGTACGTTGTGAAGTTGTTTTGAAACTTGCTGGCTTCACTCGGTTGGGATTCCTCCCGCTTGTGCATTCTGTCAAGGGCTCATACAACGGCTGCTACTTGGGTAGACCCAAGGCGCTCAGAAATCTTTGGAAGGTTCAGCTCCTCCCACATCCATGCCCATGAGCTTCTGAAAGGTCTGGTTAGTTGCAGGGTTTGGCATTAATTTGATGCTGTGCTTGATTTTACTCCCTGAGAAAGAGCAGATGCTGGCTGACTGGCTTTGTTTAGTGCCATATGGGTCTTGTTGGATGAGTATGGACTGGTTGTAATATTTTTATTCACATGGGCCTGATTATTGCCCTGATCAGTGTGAGGCTACAAGTAGTGTACAGATGACAGGTTACCAATTTCAATGACAGAAACATACTGTTGCAAATGCCAATATTCACGCTCTTTTGATTTTGCCTTTGTTGAGTTATTTCAAGGATGAATTCTTACTTTTGCTTTTGCTCCTCAAAATTGGTCTATTTCCAAAGTTGGAAGTTCATCTGCTCATCTTCCTGATCCTGCGCAACTCACTTGCCCCACTCAGACCTGTGGCAAGTGATCCTATTGTCCTAGTATTGTTTTGTGATAACCACAAACAGTATATAATTATTTTTCATGACACCCATAAAAGTAAGTTCTATTCACATTTATGTCCTTGTTTTTTCAAGCACTTTGTTGCCTCTATCTAGCTGCATCTATTAGATATTTATTATTCAGGGCCACAAGTTAATTGCATCACCTTCCCTGCTGATTAACTGAGACTTAGTACAAATTCAATCCTAAGATTAGGATTTCCTGTTGTGTGTCTGTACTGTGCCTCAGAACACGACACATACATCTCTTTGTCCTATTGAATATAGTTAGAGCACTGGGTGCCCATGCTGGTTATGTTAGCCCCTTGCTCTCAGATGTTGGCTGCCATGAGCTCTTGGTACTGAGCATCAACAATAGAGAGATTGCTATTGCTTGCAAAGACCATCTTAAAGATCTGTCAGATTCTTACTGAAAATGAGAGAGATGTCCTTGTGTGCTTGTTTAATTTGATCTGGATTTTATGGTAGAGTTACTAGCTGATGTTTGAGTGATCTGGTTGGTAAAATAGACGTTGAATTTGATACCTCAACTCTCTGAATAAGGATTGGTGAGCTGGCTGCAGATACTTCCCTTCCCTTTCTAGGGCTTGCTTTCCACCAAAATAGAGTGAAAGTTTGATGTTGTTTAAATGGTTTTTCTGTGTGTGCAACTTCTGTGTGATCTATATCTGATGGTTCTATGTTGAGTAAAATTTTTCATCAGGGGTGGTATACATCTGAGTGTTGTTTGAAATCTGGAGAACCCGTGCACAGCTTTGATCTGTCCCGTTGTAAAGCTGTGTGATGCTGGCTTTGAGTGGGGCTACGCTGTTCATTGGTGTTTGGTGTGTCACATTAAAGATATTGATGGGGGTTTGTTCACTGCCATTGCCAAAGAAAACTTTCACCATTTATATTCTGTTTATCCTTGAATTCAGCTTTCTCTAGTCTTGCTTTGATAAATCTATCCCAGAATCTGTGAAAGGTATGGTATTAGAAATAGTGGCGCAATGATTAAAATTTTGTACTGGGTTGTTCTATTTAACTGCTGAATCAAAGTTGTGTGTTTATATTAGGGCTGATTAAACTGAGCTCTGGTCAGCCGAAGTCGGTTTCTGGCTTTGGGGCACTCATATCAAAGAGGTGTTTAAAATACAAGCTGTAAATGGGAATAATACACACTTTTGTAAAAGGTTTGTTGATATTATACAATATTTTTCATAGATGTGATGATGAGAAAAATCTGCTAAGCTCAGAAAAGCTCCACTGAGCTCAAGGTGGGATTGAAATTAATGGTTTCATATCGATTAAAATATATCTGGATTTTCTTTTATTTTTCATTGCCATTGATGAGCACATCCTGATGCTATCAATTTTTCCATGCTAGGCTGAAATCAAAACTTTGATACTGTTTTCTTCTCTTTTTCTCCCTGCGGATTTGATATTTGCTTAAAAGGATTTTACCCAATTTCTTTTCTATCAGGAGTCACTATGATCTTCACTATGTCTATATTAGTATAAAATATTTTGTTGTCTATCTAATTTTTTAAGGTTGGCCAAAAAATGATGAATTACCACTCTTAATTAGAATAACTCAAGTTCAACTCACCATCCTTTCTTGTGTATTTTCTGTGCTTTGTTGTGCCCTGCCTAGAGAGGACTATTGTTCATATTGCAATCACAGGGGCTTTTATCAATCCTTATTCATTTCTAAAGTCTAATCACAGGTTTGGTATGAACCTCATTCTAAGGTTGGATTCTTATCACCGTGTTCTTTAGCTTAGACTAAAGCAGAACACAGCATTGGGCTCAGCTAGTCTGATTCTGAGCTGAGTGGATCTCTCTTTAGGCAGGCTTTATTTCGCTTATTCCCACAGCTATGAAAACCATGGCACTAAGTTTTATTGAAATCATCAACAAGTTGGTATAATTTTGCAGCAGTTTGACTGGAGATGGTTTTATTTTCAAAGGATACGTGAGATGGCATGTGATATGGCTGCATATAGTTGGCCAGGTGTAAAAATATGCCCTTCTGATAAACATTTGAACTGTTTGGCCTTGGGGTTTCTTGATGGCCCTTGCAACAGATGATTGTACTAGAACTTGCTTCTGTAGGAGGGTTTCCAATTGGAGTTCCAGCTACAGGTTTACACGCTGAATAAAGTAGTATTTGGTTATTGGGTCAGAAATAAAGGGTTGCATATGTTAATTTTGGTTGATTGATCAGTTAGGATCATTGATGTTTTGGATCAGTATTTTACTTATTCATGGTGCAGATATATGTTGGTTTGCATAATATCAGTGTATACATGAGAATGTATATGTCTCCTGGGTAAAATCAAACATGTTCAAGCAAGGGGTTATTGAAGAGTATTCTATTGTATAGATCAAGTAATCATGGTTTGGCTTGGAGCCAGAAACATCCTTAGTTTGGAAAATGTGGGGTTGAAGCTTTCAATAGAGAATATTATGAATGGCCTTCTAGGATGCCTTTATATATGGGATTTACCATCTTTAGTGGAGCTATCCAAGATGGCCATATATGATTGGCTGTATAGGATTTTATGCAGTTTAGGGGTTTTATTAAGCCGACCCTCCAATCACTTGTGGCGAAGTTAATCAGCCTGACAGTTAGATTCTGATGTAAAGGTAACGTTGGTATTGTCCTTTATTACACGTGCTGTCACACATGGCTGTGTTCAAGCGTGGCAGAGATGTCTATATTGCCAAGCTACTGCCTGTGACTATATTGAGAAGTTTGGGCAATGAAAAACGATGAGACCTAGGGGAACTATTTTCTGGTTGAAGCAGCAAACTTTGGCAATAAGCTTGTAATGGAAGTAGCATATCCTCAGAGAAAAATAGTGATTTAAAAGTAGTTTTTGAATAGGGTTTTTATAACAAGTTGATGGAGGGTCAGTGAGTGATGAGTGGGTTTAAATGTAACTTAACACTTGGGAATGACATAATTGTCTTTGACGGAGCCGTCAGGCTTGAGGACACCCCAGGCGGATTTGGTTTCGTTGACATTCCAGAACTCATCAAAGGCGGCAAAGTAGTAGTACTTGAGCTTTTCGTTGTTGGCGCGGCAGTAGAACTGGTTGAAGAACAGGTTCTGGTTCTCCTTGCTGGGGATGGCCGCTCCCATCGCTTGGCCACCGAGGGGCCAGCCAGTCTCGCCCAAAACAAATTCCTTGTTGGCACGGGCAGTACGCTCTTTGACGGCTTGGATAGACTTGAAGAGGTGGTTGGTGGCATCTTGGACGGGGATGGATTCCCAGTATGGGTATGCATTGACCATCATGAAGTCAACTGCGTCAAGCGTGGCGTGGGGATACCACATGTCCTTGGTGTCGGCAGTGGTGACGCGGACTGGGAGGTTCAGCTGGCCTTGGACGTGTTCCTTGACGCGTTTGATGAAGGTGGCGAGCTTGTCTGGCGTCACCTCCTTGCGATACAAGGTCTCGGATCCAACGATGATAGAGGGGATGTATTTTTCAAAGGTGGAGCGATATTTGCCAATGAGCACCTTGAGGTTAGCAAATTCATTCTCAAACTGGTTGTCGTCATAGTTGACAAACATGCCAAGGTTGACTTTCAAGCCTGTCCGCTCGGCAGCTTGAACCAGGAACTCGCCTTGACCACAATCCAACAGTCCAAAGGTACGGATGCTGCCGCTCTTTCCCTTGAGAATATTGAAGTCGTTCACCACTTTTTCAAGGGTGGGGCAGCTACCATCGGCATGCTTGGCGTTGTAGCCCAAGCCATACAAGTGAAGCTCGGCAGAGGGAGGCTTGTTTACGACACGGCATTTTGGCGGGGGAATGGTGGCACCAACCAGTCCTAGCACAAGAGTAATCAAACTGAAATTAGCCATTAATCTGAAAGACAGCCCTGCCCAGCTTAAGTAGTCCAGCCTCATGATATTTCTGTTGAACCTCTCTCCGTTCGAGAGCATTAAAATTGGTTAAATTCATCAAGCCGCCAATCTTGCGTCATTTCTAAAAATAAAAGGGTACTTCCCCAGTCTAGCCCCTGTCAGTTCTTATATCAACTCCAAGCTCAGCTCAACAGCAATCATTAACTACACCCCATTATACTTATTCCGCCCAAGCGAATTCTCTTTACCGCAGATCTATTTTAAAAAAATAATTCTCTTTACCACAGCTCCAACTTTTCCATCTAAAATTATAAGTCCCTATTTATTCATAAATTATCCAACGCTACTTATCCTTCATCCCACAAATTTCTATTTGCTATAATTTCTTCTTTAAACCCCCTTCTCCAGCTACGGATAATTAACTCCGCAACTAATCAATTAATTGAAAATGCATATATCTTTCAACCATAACTGGGTGCTAAACATCCATCAAAGTCTGGCTTTCAGATCCACCGAACCCCAGACCAATTCATTTCAACAAATGAAATCAATCATGCGTGATGCAGCCAGCAAATAAATCCAAGGTAAGATCTCAATAAGTAAGCCCATCATCTAAATAATCGTACTTAGTTTAATATTTATATTAGATGATGTGAAAACCAAGGAGCCCCCCTATGCCACTCGCCGCAGGTTTCATTTAAATCCCGCAGCAGCTCTCCCGACCAATCAACCGGTAACCGACCAGACACCACCAAATCTCCCTACAAGTATCCTCCAGCCATCCAAATTCAAATATCATTCCCACTTTAAATACCACAAACAAATCTTTGCCAAAGCACCGCCCCTACCTTAAACTCATGCCCTAGCATTGCATCTCAATCTCGAACCAAGGATGTACCCGAAAACTTTTGGCCGTATCCTACTCAAAGCCAACCGCTAACCAGCTAATCCATGCCATGTAGATTCCAGCCCAACCCGTCAAAAGCAGCCCTTTCGGTCACACTTTCATTAATTCAGAATGAACCCAAAGTGTTTAATAAGGTAGCTGCAAGTTTGGATAGAATTAGGGCTGGTTCGGTTTTTACCTGGGTGTTGCTCTATGTAGAAGCAGCTCCATGCACAAATCCTGCACCCACTTGAATTTCCCTGCAGGAAATTCAAGTGGGCGTGGGCCATGGTGGCACCATGCTCTTGAAATAGAGGGTGCTTAGGAATTGATCACGCACCAGCTAATATGCATTCATAAAACCGATGAAATATCCAATCTGCACTTTTTTGTACAGTAAACTCATATATGTAATACAGTAGTCTTATAACCTGTTGATATAAATAAAGCCATCTCAGCCTATAAACAAAAATTAAAACCAAGGAATTTATATTAAACTACAATAGATTTGGATCCACTTTGATTTTTTTCAGGCTGAGATGGGTTTGTTTATCTCAACTGGTTAAAACCTGCTTATGTAAAGTATATGTGGGTGAGTATCTGTTGTTATGCCGAGGCACCTGTAAACTTCAGTATTTTTCAACAACTGCTGCAGTTGTATCAAAGCCCGCACTAACCATCACCAATAAATTACTATTTCCCAGGGAACCAAGATACCGCTAGGATTACAGTACCCTGCATAAGTAATGGGTCAACAGCATTTTTTAAGATAATGCAAGATTATACAAATTGAAAATGAGCAAAATTAGTATGAAAAGATGCACCACAAAAATTTACACAAGGCTTTAACAAAAATAAATAAAAGTAAAACAAAATCAAAAATATACATATTTATTATCATATTTAGATAACTTACAATATTGAATATCTCAAGTACTTAGTACTTTGTTGGTCCCCCTTTGGCTTTGATAACTGCAGCAAGTCTTCTAGGCACTGAGTGGACAAGATTTTTGAGAGTTTCCATAGGAATTGCCTCACATGCTTTAGCTGCTCCAAATTTTAGATCCAATATGGATCGTTTAAGTCTTCTGGCAAATTAGACTTAATGGCATCCCAAAGATATTCAATAGGACTTAAGTCTGGGCTTTGAGGAGGCCAATCCAAACAAATAATATGTTTAGAATCCAAATATTTCTTAATAATCTTGGCCTTGTGGACACCAGCACTATCTTGCATGAAGGTATAATTGGCTGGATCTTGTAGATCCCTCATAAAACGGCAGAGATTCCAATCAAGGATCCTTCTGTAGACAAAAGCATCCACCTTCCCAGTGAGTGGCTGGATCTCTCCTCTTGTATTGGCTGTAAAACAGCCCCAAAAAATGGCACCTGTATGTTTATTTTTAACAGTACCTTTTAAATATCAGGGCTTGAGAGATTCTTCTGGTCTGCAATAGCAAGTTTTGTTCTCTGAGATCCACTGATAAGCACTTTGGTCTCATCAGACCAAATAACCTTTCCCCAGAAAGATATAGGATGATTAACATATTGACAAGTAAAGTCCAATCTTTTAACCATATTTTATGGAATAATAAAGGGTTTTCTTCTTGCAACATGCCCGTACAACCCTTGATCATGTAATCTTCTATGAACAGTAGTCTCAGAAACTTCAACTTCTAAGGAGTTTTTTTGTATATTTCCTTAATTTTCTTGGCTGATAAAAAGCAATTTTGCAAAACCTTTCTAATTACCAGTCAATCATTTCTCTCACTAGCTTTTTAGGGCAACCTGTTCTGGGACAATTCTTCACTAAGTTGGTTTTTTGTTACCGTAGGTAAATTCCTTGGGCAGTTTAAGCACCAATATTAAGTTTCTTGCTTATTTTTCTATAAGATAACCCCATATCTTTTGCTAGAATAACTTGACCGCAAATATATTCAGGTATTTCTCTTGTTTTTGCCATATTTTCTGTTCAAAAGATTCTCTAACCTCAATTCTATTATATAGGTAAGTTTGGAAAAGAGGCTCTGTTTCATAAGCATTTATTGGCATAACTCTTAGATATATTAAAAAGCTATAATAGTGTTCATTTTCAATTTTGCTTTATACTTTTTCACTTTTATTTATTTTTGCATATTTTGTTAAAGCCTTGTGTAAAATTTTGTGGTGCATCTTTTCATGTTGATTTTGCTCATTTTCAATTTGTATAATCTTGCATTATCTTAAAAAATACTGTTGACCCATTACTTATACAGGTTACTATAGACTATAGCTTTATTGATGGACCTAACCAGGAGGAGATTGAACTTCTTGGAACAATCAGACTGTGATGGCCTCTATACCTGATCCTACTAAAAGGAGACACCGAGGGAACTATGTTTAAGCAGGAATAGCTGGTAATCTTGAACCAGAAATATGCTTTCTGGAGCAAGATCCTGAACACTGGAATCAAGGGTTTTGGGCTGCCACTGGTTTGGGATGAAACAATTCATATTTTCATAGATATAGGTGGCAAAGATGGTAAAGGAGGTGCAAATGATCAAGACAGAAGCCTTGACATAGATATTGGTTGAAACTTAAATCCTCTGTCCTAGCAGCGGGCAATGTTGCGGCCAAGATTACCTCCCTGCCAGCTAATGTATCTCACAATACTCAGGGGGTGCCCATAGAGTCACCCCATACTGTATCTAACAGCATGGATTACCCTGTGGCTAATGTAAAAACTATGGGCAATATCTCCTAAATTGGAGTGTGGATGATTTGATAGGCTGATCCCCGCCTAAGATATCTGTAAATCAAACCATATACAGACCCTGCCACAGTGCCACCCTGGGTTGATTGTGGCTTCCTGGTATAGTATAGCAATTGTGCTATTCCCAAATATTCATCATCTTACTCCTATCCTTGTCCTTTCTAGTGAACTGCTGTCTTCTCCAATCTAATACTGAGCTATAATCAGTTCAGTTGCAACACCGATGAAATATTTTATAGCTCAACTACAATACTGTATCTTTGAGTTATTCAAAATATGTCAAATATGTTCACATTTCAATCTGTAATCAATCTTTGAGTTTGATAGAAAAGTTAAGAAAGCTTATTTGTTTGCGGGGGTAGAATTGCAACTGTTGATACTACTTATATTGGTGTAAGGGGACCATACATACCAAAATTACCTGCAACAAGCTGCATGGGAGAGCAATAGCCCCCCAATGCTATGCAAGCTATTATTCTATCTTTGGCCCACCATTGCTATTTGTTGCACTTTGGATATTGGGGTAACTTATTTCAGTTAAAATAGTGGCAGGCGCAAGGTAATTATCTCAAACACTGTCATTGGTGAGGATATGATTAGTATTGTGGCAGGAGAACATATTGTTGTAACTGTGCTGTTTTAGCAGAGTTACAAGGGGAAAATATTTATGATCTAGATAATAATCTTTATTGAGAGATAGTGATTATATAGTCAATGTGAATCAAGGATAGCAGGAACATGATTGTGTTGATCACACAGCTGGATGGTGAAGGGGGTGGCTTGATCCTGGTAATGAGTCAAGCGTCAAAACAAGGTATCCACCATAAGAGAACATCATCTGTTCATGTTGTTGGATTTGGTAATTTGAGTTGACTTCCTAGTCTGGCTTTGAGTGGCCGGGTAATTGGATTGCAGGTCACAAACCTATTTGTTTGGAACCTTGCTGGCGGGTCAAGACTGCTGTTTTGACAGTATAGAGAGAAGAATTGATAGTTACTTTTGAGAAATGGCTTCTGATCAGGCAGAAGCACTTTTTGATAGATCAAGGTTATTTTATTATTTTCACAGGTAATGTATTTATATCCCTATGGGGAAGTGGCTTCCTGGGCTGGTGGCAATATCTTATATGGCATTCCAATACACCCCTATTTTGGGTAATTGGTGATCTGGGTTTGGGCATTTTGAACACATCAACCAACTAGATCTTTTTCTTCATCCAGAACAGGTGGCCCTTGCTGGTGTGAGAGGTTTAATACATTTTAGGATCACTTCCCCTGCTTGATTTGTGCTTCTATGCATACTGCTTAGAAATACAGTTTAATTAGGGAATCTAAGATTATGGGTAATTGAACACAGCGCCTCAGCACCTGATGTAAAAGTAGGGCAGCACTCTGGCGCCTAAAATGTTTGCAAGGGGGTGCCTGGAATAATTTTCAGTTGGTGCTTGATGTATAATTAGCTTGGCGCTTTGGTGCCAAAAATATTTGCAAGGCAGCGGCGCAGCGCCTGGAATGATTTCTAGTTGGTGTGGCAGTGCTTTTCAGACAATGCTTAATTATTCTCATCAGGGTTCAGTTGCCTAATTTAATGCTGAAATTTCACTGGTATTTTATGCCAATTCCTTTTATTTATTTATGCCACTGGCTTTGTCATGTTTAACAATATTGCTTGGTCAAAATCCTGACAATATTCTTGGTTTTTTTAGAAAAAATTTGCTGTTTTTGAAATGCTAACAGCTTCATTTGGAATACACCCACTAGTAAGCTTCCCTGCTTTATGAACTTGCCCCAATACACTGCTAGTTGTGTCTGATCTTTTTTTCTGGTACCATCATGTGATTTCAAGGGATAGGTCATCACAGAATATCCCAGGAAGCTTTCATATGTTACAGGTGGGGTATATAGCTTCCCATCCTCATCAGATACAAAGGGTTGATGTACAGATGTTTGACTTTGAGCTCTCTTTTTATAAGCTTAAACATTCTTTCATATATATAAAAGATACATTTTAGAGAAGCTTGAACCAGTTAAAGCTGGGTTGTACAATTATTTTTTTCTTCTTCTTGCTCACAAATATTTTTAAGGTTGTCATGGTGAAATAGAGTGAGGACTTGCCATAGTTGATCAAATGGGGAACATAAACCTAAATAAGGATGGTATTACTAATGAGGAGGAGAAGGTACATATTTGCTTGGAAGTGATAACTTTTAAAGAGGGAGTACAGTGAGTTGCAGCAGATCATAATGCGCCAGTAAAAGAGGAAGAGTTTGATCTGACTTTCATCCAGGGAACCAGCTGCATAGATGGGTTTACAATCAACTTTGAAAATTTCAGGAACTGTTTCATCAGGAGGAGGGAGATTTCCAGGAGACCAAAGTGGCAAAAAAAAAGTCTGAGTCTAATGATCTTTTTATTACAAATCTTATGAGAAGGCATTGGAATAAATCAGTCACAAGGAAAGATATTTTATTGGAAATAAATATCAAACTACTGAAGTAGTTTGCTGAAAATTATTGTTACTTAAAGCCCAATGATGCATCCTGATGAGTTGGCCTCTTTTTTCGGTATCTAGTCATCTTAAATACACAAAGAAACAATGGTCTTGTAAGAGGTTACCTGACCTCCTAGGAGGTCAGCATTGGATACCCAAGCAGTAAGAGATGGGAAGATTTAGCGTGGGTCATCCATGGCCCCCTCTTCTCAATTTTCTGCGCCACCACCCACTTGTGGCCAATTGTAAGATTTAATATTTTGATTGCCACAAGCAGGAGGCGCTTCAGAGCCTGGTTTTCTGGGCAGCAGCGCATTGCCTGGCCATGCCTGTGGAAACTCTGTTCATGACATTACCCTCCTTCTTTGATGACAAGGACTTCCCTTCCCCCAGTAGTGCTACCAGTGTATAGTTCTTATGAGCATATGATTGTTTCATAGCAGCTAGGGTGGCCTTCACCAGATCTACTACTTGGGGGTTGTTCATGCAAAAATCTTGGAGCATCTCTTGGGCGTAATTGAGGTTAAAGTGTGAGATCCAACAGTTTTTGGAGGCCAGGTATTCTTTCCATGCCACTAGGTAGTGAAGGCGCTTACAGGATAGTTTGGACACACTTATTGATTCTAGCTTATATTCTAGTTGGCCATACACTATTATAGGTTCAGGGGTAGATACAGGAGTTCATTCATACTTAGTTAAGAGGCATTCATGGAAGGTGCTGAAGATGTGAAAGGAGGGAGGGAGATCAAGTTGGTAAGCTGATGAACCAATCTTCTTTTATATTTTGAAGGGACCTGCTCTCTTGGGACCTACCTTTTGGCATGGGACATTCAATCACATGTTACAGAAGTCAACCTGTGTTGTAACTGTGCTGTTTTAGCAGAGTTACAAGGGGGGAAATATTTAGAAGCTAGATAATAATCTTTATTGAGAGATAGTGATTATATAGTCAATGTGAATCAAGGATAACAGGAACATGATTGTGTTGATCACTTGGCTGGATGGTGAAGGGGGTGGCTTGATCCTGGTAATGATTCAAGCACCAAAAAAAGGTATCCACCATAAAGGATCATCATCTGTTCATGTTGTTGGATTTGGTAATTTGAGTTGACTTCCTAGTCTGGCTTCAAGTGGCCAAGTAATCAGATTGCAGGTCACAAACCTGCTTGTTTGGAACCTTGCTGGAGGGTCAAGCCTGCTGTTTTGACACCCCCCCTGACTGAAGGTTGGCCTCCTCTGGGGGTAGGTTGTCAGGGAGGTTGTCAGGAGCCTGGGCGCTGTACTGTACTAATTGTTGTTCTGTGGCCTGCAGGGAAGTTTTGCGTTGTTTTTGTCTTGCTTTGCAGGGTCTCAGGGGATCATGGTGTAGGGTCTTGTCTTGTTTGCGCTTCCCAAGTCCTTGCACAAGATAAGTGTTATTGTTGTTTACCTTTAGAATGATTGCTGGTCCTACTTTCCTGGGTTGTAGTTTGCTTTTATCAACGTTCATGACCCAAACTTTGTCCCCAACTTCATGTCTATCTCAGATGGGGACAAAGGAATTTTTTCAGACATTCATTTTCCTTTTCTGTTTTTTTGCTGTTGACCTCTATAACTTGAGGGTCTGAGCACGGGGGGACTTCACTTGGGATTTCCAGTTTAGGTCCTTTTAATGCTTGGATGATATTTGGCTGTGTGCTGTATACCAAGTTAAAAGGGCTCTTTCTGGTGGATCTGTTCACTTGGGTTTGGCACACAAGTAGTGCAGTTGATAGCTGCTTATACCAGTCTTCAGGTCTCCTGGCAGTGAGCTTGGCTAAGGCTTGCACAAGGCTGCCATTTAGCCGCTCTACACATCCATTGGCCTGTGGGTGGTATGGTGTTGTCACGGTGTGTTTGGCCCCATTTTTAGCGAGGTATATGTTGGTGTTTTTGGAGGTCAATTCTTTCCCTCCATTAGTTATCAGGAGTTCTGGCTTTCCAAACTTGCTGATTATCTCTTTTCCAATAAATTGTTGTATGTCATTGCCAGTATGCACCCTTACTGCTTAGGCTACTGGCCATCTTTTAGCAAAGTCTATGGTGGTGATGATGTATTTCTTATCATTGTGTTTCCCTGGCATGGGGCCAACAATGTTGAGGGCCCATACCTTGAAGGGTAGTTGTGTGTGGATGGGTAGTACTGACTTTGGAGGGGTTTTGCTTTTAGCAAACTTTTTGCATACCTCACATTGGTCTAGGACTTCCTGAAGGTCAGGATATAAGGTTGGCCACCAGGCCTTGTGCATTAAGGAACTCATATAGGTTTTGACTCTTGGTGTGTCTGAGGTCTCTGTGATAGCGTTGGATGTTGTCTACTTGCTGGTGCGTGGGGACATAGGGAATGGTAGTACTGATAGACATTTTTCTGTACAGGGTCCTGTACACATCCACAAATAGGTGTTTGTTTTTGACAAATGTTTCCTTTGTTATGTCAGTTGTACCAGGGGGAAACCCTTGTCCTTTGTTTATATTACCAAGAGAGGCCAGTCTGGGCCAAGCCCATTTCCCCCTCTTGTGGCACGGACATATAGGCGTGAGAGGGCGTCTGCCATGGCAAGCTTGGGACCATGTTTGTACTGTATGAGCATATTGAATCTCTCCAAGAGCTCCATCCAGTGAACTTGGCGGTGAGATAGATTTGCTTGGGTTTTGAAATATATGAGCAACTTGTGGTTGGTTAATGCTGTGAACTCTTCCTGCCATTCTAGATAACAACGCCATTTGACTAGACAGTGCACAATGGCCAAACGTTCCTTGTTGTAGATAGGGTATTGACACTTGCCATCTGTCAACTTTCATGATTCATAGGCTATTGGCAGGAAGTCACCATCACTATTTTTGATTTGTAGGACTCCCCCAATAGATGCATCTGAGGCGTCAGTTTCCATTTAGTATTCCCCGTCACGTTTGGGGTATTGCAGGATGGGAGCTGTTGTGAGCTTCTCCTTGAGGTTTCTAAAACAGAGGTCATGTTGGGGGGGTCCACACAAACTTGGATTTGGCGCCTGTTATGGCAGATAAGGGGGCAGTCAAAATGCCACAGCTGGGTATGAAGCGGTGTACATAGGCCACCATCCCCAAGAAGGTGCGGAGTTCCAACTTATCCTTGGGTGGCAGCATCTTGCATATGGCCTGTATCTTTTGACTGTTGGGTTTGATGCCATCCTTTGAAACCATGTGTCCCAGAAAGGGTAATTGCTTGCGGAAGAACTGGCACTTGGAGGATTTGGCCAACAGTTTGTGTTGTGCCAGGGTAGCAAAGACTGCCTCTAGGTCTTTGTGGTGCTGTTCCACCAAGGGGCTGTAGACAATGATGTTGTCCAGGTAGACTAGAGCATGCTTGCCTATGTGTGGCGCAAATACTTTGTTCATGAAGGTCACAAAGGTGGACAGGGAGTTTGTCATGCCAAAGTTGAGAACCACACATTTGTATGAGCTGTATTTAGTGTGGAAGGCTGTTTTGGGGATGTCTTCCTCCTTAATTCAAATCTGGTTGTAGCCTGCAGTCAGATCAATCTTGGAGAAGACTGTGGCTCCTCCCAAGGCGTCAAAGAGATTGTCAATCAGTGGTAGTGGATAATGATTCTTGATGGTAACTTTGTTTAGGGCTCAGTAGTCTGTGACCAGACATAAGGTACTGTCCTTCTTGGCCACAAGGAACATGGCGGCCCCAAAAGGAGACTGTGAGGGACAGATAAGTCCTTTCTACAACGCCTCCTTGAGATAGGCGCATAGGGTGTTGTCTTTGTTTGGGGTCAGCCTGTAGATAGGGCATGCTTTGGGGACAGCCCCTTTGAGTTGGATGGAGTGTTGGATGTGTTTCTCAGGGGGCAGCCTGGGTAGCGCTTCTTTGAAGATTTCTGGATGGCAGGCCACAATTTTGCGATCCTGAGGCGTGGAGGTATCCTGGTGATCTTTGAAGTGTATGATCTTGTACTGGCAGAAGTCCCAGTCAATTGCCTTCAGGTTTTCCTTTTTGTCCAGGGTCTCTGTGATGCGCACAAAGATGTGGTTGTGTAGGAGTTGGTCCACTGAGTCAGGGTAGATCTGGTGGTTGACACCTTCACGCTTGATGGTCAAGACTGAGGTTGCCCAGTCTACGTGAGGATTGTTCTTTTGTAACCAGTCTAACCCCAGTACAATGTCAAACCTTGGGAAGTCAATGACAGGACCTTGGATGGTGGAGTGGAGGTTCTTGAGCATGACGGAGAAGGGGGAAGTTTCCCTTGTCACGGCAATGTGGTGTTCATCAGCCAGGACCACGTTTTTAATCTGCAAAGGATTAGTGGTTAGCTTGAACTTATCTACAAAGCTGCTGTTGACTAGGGTTTGATCCGCACCCAAATCCAGGAGTGCTGAGCCTGTGTAACTGCAAAAACGGAAAGGATAGGACATCAGTTTATTGGGATGTCTGGCGGTTGTGTACAGTACCAGGTCCTCCAAGGGTACTTGGATCATTGGACATTGGTCCACGTCCTTGGGTTGGTACTCATCATTGGGCAAGTTGGGAGTTGTGTGGGGAGAGCTTGGCTTGCTTAATGCTCTCCCTGGGCTTTCCCCTCATCTTGATTGCCTTGTGTGGCGGTGATACAGAAATGGGCACAATTTGACTGGCCATTGTTTTCATTCCCATGTCTGTTTGAGCTTGTGGGTTTATGGTTGGTGTTATTCCTGTTGTTTCCAGGGGGTGGTTGAGTGGAGCGCCTGCCTGTGTGGGAATCCTTGGGTCTCTCTTGTTTTCCTGTTTGTGCCTTATGAAGGGTGTTGGAGGTTTGTTCTGCTTTCTCTGCTTTGCGGTACAGGCTTTGTAGGTTGGTCACTTGGTCCAGGTTCACGTGTCTCATCACATGCGACTTGAGGGCGTTATAGTACATGAGGTGTGTGACTGGGGTGTCAAAGGCCATGTCAGATGGTGCACAAAGTCAGAGTTCCTCATAGGCGCGGGTGAGTTCCTTCACAGTGCCTGTCTGGGTTAGGTTCTTTACTTGATATATGATCATGAGCGCCATATTCTTAAGCACAAATCTTACCAGGAAGTCTTGCTTGAAGGTATCCCAGTTCTTGTTGGCGTGTTCCTTGTGCCACTTGTTACACCAGGTGCCAGCGTCATGGGTCAGGCAGATGGAGATTTCTGCAATCCAAAATTGCTGCAGACATTCCATCTGGGCCAGCTTGCTCTGGGCAGACTGAATCCATGCAGCAGCATTTTTGTTGTTGGCCCCAGCAAAAGGTTCCAAGGCAGCGCTTTGCAGTCTTTGGGCTACGTAGGCGGGCATGGTGTTTTTGTTGGTTGGTTGCAGAATAGAAGAGGGAGCCTGAAAGAGCCCTTGTGCAGACATGGCATTGAAGGCAGGTAGTGGGATCACTGTGTTCTAGTACAGGACAAAGCCATTGGGTATCTTAGCACCAGGGGTTTACGGGGTCCAGTCAGGCAGGAGGCCAGACATAATTCTGTCAAGGATTTGTTGGCTGCAGCACGTGCGGGCAACAGGCAGAATTTTTCAAAATAAGGTAGGATGGAGAACCTACCTGTGATACCAATGTTGTAACTGTGCTGTTTTAGCAGAGTTATAAGGGGGAAAATATTTAGAAACTAGATAATAATCTTTATTGATAGATAGTGATTATATAGTCAAAGTGAATCAAGGATAACAGGAACATGATTGTGTTGATCACTCGGCTGGATGGTGAAGGGGGTGGCTTGATCCTGGTAATGAGTCAAGCGCCAAAACAAGTTATCCACCATAAAGGGTCATCATCTGTTCATGTTGTTGGATTTGTTAATTCAAGTTGACTTCCTAGTCTGGCTTCAAGTGGCCGGGTAATCAGATTGTGGGTCACAAACCTGCTTGTTTGGAACCTTGCTGGCGGGTTGAGCCTGTTGTTTTGACACCTGTACATGGCCACTAATCTCATACACTGGACCTTCCCTTCTCTTCATGTTGGCATATGCCTTGTAAGTTATTGTGGTGTGTGTCAAAGGCTCTTTGACTTCTTTGTGAATTTTCTTTAGGAAGGCTGCCTGTAAGGACACCAATTCTACTTTGCTAACCAAGAGTGAACTAAAATTACATTGGGGATCCTAGCCATAATTTGCACAGAATGGGGAGATGTTGGGTGAGAAGTGGGGCATTATTGTAGGCAAATTGAGCCATTGTGATGTTTTGGGTTATTTTTCTTGTTCAGCATTAGATTAGATATAAAAATATCTCCAAACATTGATTCACCTGCCCTGTTTGAAAATTAGACTGAGGGTGATAGGATTTTGATATGCATAAATTTGATGCCAAGGAGTATGGAGAATCCCTCCCAACATTGGGCTGTGAATTGATGACCTCTGTCACTTATAATCTTGTCAGGAACCCACTCTGCAGGGAAAAGCTTCCCTGCCTGATGGATTAAAGTAGAATGATTTAAACCAGTTACCATAGATTAAATGGGCACTGATACCATTCCCAAATTGAATAGCTTACTGATAATTTGGCATCAACTTAGGAGATGATTGAAGCGGCCTAAGAAGGCATACACTCCCAGGTAGGCAAGCAAGAAGACAGAGGAAAAGGAACAGAAAATATTGGTAGGTTTGGCCTTGACAGGAGTGGTTTGGGGCTTCTCCTTGACAGGAGGATTAGAAGAAAATAACAAAGCAGTGTACCACTTGCCTGGAATCACAGGAGCCCACTTTCCATTATCACAATACTCAGTGCTGGCACCTGAACCGGTTCTAGTTTCCATTTGGACAGAGGTGTATACAGATTGACAAATCAGGAGTATAAGTAACCATTTAAATCTGACTCCCTCAAAATTGTGAAGATTAGGTGGTCTCATGGTGATTCTAAAAGTCTTACAAACAATAAAATTAAATTTTAGGTTTAAAGTCTTTATTGATTGAGCAATTGCTATGAGCAAGGCTGAAGGGTTTATATAGAATAATACTTTAAGAATCTGTTGTAGTGAGCTTAAAAGTTATGAAACAGTATTAGATAAAACATGGAGAAGAGGTTATCTTAAAATTCTCAAAATTATCTCAAACACTTAAATGTTAACCCACAGTTTTAACTTACTCAGGGGCTTAAGAAAACATAATGGTACCCAGAAATTAAAACTGTTAACTTAAGAAATGATGTAATATTATTAACAGTCTCTTAAACTGAAGCTTAATGGTTTATTGGGCTTTTTTACTTCAACAAGAGGTTGGATATGTCATATGGCCATTATGTGGCCTCTGATTGGCTAAAAACATTGGATTTGATATCTTGACTCTCAGAACTTACTTCAGCTAATGGTTTTAACTTAAGTTTACGGTTTTGTGCAAGCAACTGAGAGGCCCAGGGTTTGACTTTTGGACCCACCCCAATTAACAGCACATTAATAAATTATAAGGTTGAATTTTTGATTTCTTTCTTTTTCTAATGTTCCATGAACCCAACTACATTTCCTGTTTTATCTTCCACTGTACTAGGGCAGTCATCTGCCCCATAAGTATTATCTTGGGAAGATGAGTGTTAGGATCATCATAAATGATGGTCCTGACAATCTCCTGGGGAATGTTGTGATGGATGAAAACATTGTTGACAAAAAGGTTGGCCATCTGAACTGATTTTATTGTAGTCTGACAGGGAATGAAGTGGCTCATTTTGTGAAACAATTTACTACTACAATGATTGTATCATAGAATTGGATGGGGAAAGCTCAACTATGAAGTCCACTGAAAGAGATGTCCAAGGACTGTTTGCAATCTGTAGAGGGACCAGTAGACCTGTTTGTTTAAGGCAGGAGGTCTTTGATCTTAGAAAAACCACACAACCTTTCAGGCACTTTGCTACATCATATGTAAGCCCTTTCCAATCAAACTGTCTGTGGATTATTTCTATGGTCCTATTTTTCCCTTAGTGTCCAACTAATATTTTTCATTGTGGGCCTTGATAACTTCTTGTAAAATGTCTCCATCAGGTACCCATAGGCAGCTTTTATGAAGTATGGTACTATCTTCAGAGCTGTAGCAAGCATGGGGGTTGATTAATTTGCCATCTGTTGCAGATTGAATGGATTAGACATTAAGTTGTCCATCTAGGGATCAAGCAACATAATGATTGCATGATTGCTTTATTGTATCCTGGTTTTAATAAGGTTAATGAAGTTTAAAACGCCCTTAAAACGGGTGTTTGAAGCGCCTTTCAAATGCACTTAAGACATGGGCTTTACTTCTGAGATTAATAATAGAACAAGAAAGTTATTGTCAAATGTCTCCATGAGAAAAGCCACAGGAAACTGGTTCTTTTCTTGTGCGGGACTTTCTACTGTGCCTGCCCAATCTCCTCCATTAGGAAAGTCATTCTTTCTGTGCCTCCCTTCCCCTGGTGGAAATTCCCCTGCCTCCCACTATATAACTGTAACACTATAACAATAAATACTGGTTTATCTTATTATCTTCTTATATTCTTCTGTCCTTACCCAGGCTGTCACTATACCACAACAGGTATAGTATTAAGATAAAGAATTAATAGACTAACTATTCATAGAAATCAGCACCCTTGCTGCCACTTCCACAACATTGGCGCTCATGTCTTTCAACACCAACAGCCCCCATCCCCGCGGTCCTTTCAATGAGGAGGGAGGAATGCCCCTGGACCAGTCTCTTGCCACTGCTTCCCCCTACCACCAGGCACCAGCCTTCACTGCTGCTAAGGCTCATGCTGGGGAAAGAGCAGGTGCTCCCTATGGCCTGCCCAACCTTAGCTACTTCATGCCAGAACATCAACATCCCCAGGTCATTGTTTTTGGCCAACCACTACTTCTGCAAGCCCCTTTAGAGATGGACGCCAACTCTTCACCTTCCAAGGACGCAATTTGTAGTGTCATCCATGCCATAGATTCTGGTGCTGCTGGCAATGGTGCTTGCTCTGAACACCTGGCCATTCAGCAGCCTTCTGCCAAAAACTCCTTGGTTTGCTTTCAGAATCTCTCCCAGGTCAACCCTGACCAGCTCTGTTGTGACCTCTGTACTGTCAAACATATCAAGAACTACCTACAACAATTCACCCATCCTTCTGTATGCCAAAACAGAATGCACCTATGTTGCATCCAAAGCCTGGTGCATAACCAGGGAATACTGTTATCCAACCAACAGACGTTAATCCAGGTCCTTTACTCTGAGCTTGGCAATACTTTCACCACCATCAATCAGTATCTTGCTGAAGTTATCAACGCCCAGAATACTATGATCCACTGGGTTGACGCCATCAAAAGGGGTATAGCTAAGCTAGTTCCAGTGCATGTGGTACAGACCCTCACCCATCAGAGTGTAGACGCCAATTGGATTAGTGTGGTTACTACCCACGTGCTGGAGACTGGCCCCATGGTTTGAAGCCTGACTCATGAGGTGGAAGTCTTAGCCCACTGCCTTGCCACCATTCCCTTATTCACCCTCATGTCTACTGCCACAGACAACTCCCTCTCCAGCCACCTTCTTGGTTGAGACATCCTTAAGCTCTTCAATCACTACAAGAAGATGCAGGCATAATTGGTCCAGCAGAGCGCCAATCTTGCCTTCCTGTTTGATGGCTACCACACTGTGTTGGAGATTCAGGATTTTCTCAAACTTTGATAATCACATGACAGAGTCAATAGCCAGACTCAAGCCAGGAAGGACAAGAAAATGATAGCCTTAATCCAAGCTGAGCTTGCCACCCATGAAGAGCGCATCACCTCTCTGGAAGACAACTTGCATATCATCTGTCAGGAGAACAAGGTCTATCAAGATGAGCTGGACAAGCAGTAACTTCTCCTGGACGCTTTCCAGAGCCAATTAGATAAGATGGATAGTAATATTATGGCCGTCAACTTACAGGCTATGTCCCTCAACTCCAAGAGTCACCACAGTCCACAACAGTCCTCCAGCCCCAAGTTCTATCATAGCTACAAAAGCAATGATGGCCACACTCAGTTGGCCCTCAACGCTGTAAAAGTATTAGAGCCAGTACTGGAGTCTGAGGATGACGTCCTGGCTACCCCTGAAGCTTCTGGAGCTTCTCAAAACAGAGAAGGTGAATGCAAAGCCCAGCAAGAGGAAAATTGTTGCCGCGCCTCTGAGGCTAGGTTTTCTGCCTCCACTCTCAGCTGTTCCTGTCTCACCCACTCTCCAGTGAGGATCACACCTGCTCCCCTCCAACATGGCTCCACAACTTCAAGCCCATCAATCTACCCAAGTTTGACCGCAAGAGCAATGTGGCCATGTTCTTACATCTGTAACAGAACTCCATGTATGGCGCAGAAAATGCCATCAGGGACTCCACAATCATCATCTGTCTGGACGCCAAGACTCAAATCATTATCTTGCCACGTCTCCCTGAGAATGGCTGGACTTTTGCCAACATCTCCAGAGCCTTGACAGAAGAATTTGGTAGCCAAGAAGCACTTCTTGATCACAAGATGGACTTTGCTGACACTAAGCTAAAGGTGGGGGAAACCCTAGAAGACTTCACTTCTAGGTTCTACCTTGAAGCTCAAACCCTGTTGTCCATGAGTGCTGGGCAGTTTATTGATGTGCAGTCAGCACTCCTCAATGCTGTACATGCCAACTGAGAGCTATATCTGGCTCTTAAGTCAGGAATTTATAATGCTTGCACTATGCCAGACCTGATTTGCCTCCTAGGCACCTACAAGGAGGAAATTCAAAGTCCCTCTTCCTGAAAGCCGCCCTGCCAGCAAGCTGAGTATAGACCCTGTGTGGCTGTGGAGATGCCCAAGCCTTCCAACAAGGTTGGGCCCGCTCCAGCCAACAACGCTCCCCATACTTGCTTCCAGTGTGGTATGGCTGGCTACTTCTCTTGGGAGTGTAAGAATCCTTGCCAAAAGGTACACCATGTAGGCATGGAAGACACGGAGGAGGACTACACCAAGGATGCTGATATTGAGGAGGATAATGAGGACCAGTCAAAAAACTACTAAGCAGCCAGGATAAGGAGAAATCCTTGGCTGCCTTTGTAATTTTGACACCCTCATCTCTCTCCATACCGCTGCATCCTGACAAACCAGCTCAGAGGCCTTCTTCTTTGCCATTCTCTGAGGCTGACCCTAAGGATGAATTTTCTCTGATTGACTTCAACTCCCAACCAATACATGAGGATGCTGAAAATGAAGGAGTTCAAGAGGACCTCTTACATCAAGTCCTCACTGTTAACACTCAAACTCACCAGACTACACTTTGCCCTGAGGTGGTTATCCCCCAAATATATTGGATAACAGTGTCCTTACCCTATGCCAAATAACTGGCCCAACCAGGTGTTAAAGTCACCCAAAAGGAGGACAGTGCTGAACAACTGGCCAAGCTGCTCCATACAGTAAGCGTCTCAGAACTGCTAGAATCCCTCAGGGAAGCAAGCCTAGCTGTGGGAGCTGCCATGGCTACCTTCCTGGAGAAGTTCAAGGGACTGAGTGTACACCAGGTCTCTAAGATTGTAGAGATCAGGGAGGACCGCCAGGATTGCACCTATATCAACCTGGTAGTTAACAAAACTCATGTCCAGGCCATACTGGATACTGGTGCCCCTGGAAACATTATATCCTCTCAGCTGGTTAAGAAGCTTAAGCTGGCACCAGACTTGGCCTACCATGAAGAGTTTGGTACTGCTGGGCCACTGACCACTAGAGCAAAAGGAGCCTACTCTTCTCTCCCTCTTTTCTTTGGGAAGCTAATGGTCACTGCTCCTGCTATAGTCCTGGAAAACAACAGCTATGACATTCTTATTGGAACCAGCTTCATGGTTCAGTATGGTACTGTGACTAACCATGGAGATCATATGTTTTGAATATTGGGCCACTCCATACCCATGTTCTACCATGGCAACCGCCCTTCTGACCTGCCCTTACGCTGTCTGCACTACATCAACCTGGAGTATACAGATGGAGAACTTCCAGTTGCTTATACGCTGTGTAGTAAGAAGGTCAATGAGCTAACTCTCTTGGTTGGAGAAGCCAAGTGAATCCCAGTCTACACCTCCTGTAATATGACTATCGCACCTGGCTCTCAGGTGATCCACAATACAGGCCTCTTGCTGGCTCTACTGGCTGGCACCCATGGAGAAATCTTTGGCATCCCTAATGCCACTAGACTAGAACCATGGGTTGCATCAGGCATCCTCATGACAAGTGAGAAAGAGTTACTCATACTCTTGGCCAACATGAGTCATGAATCCATGGTTATCTCCAAACACCAACTTCTGGCTTATATACGACTTGAAGAGCATGACAATCTGCAGGATACCTCCCCCTTTGTGGACTTCTTTGAGTTGGATCTACCCTGTAAACAACCACTGGTGCTATTGGTCATATGCTGTGACTCCCTATCTGGCCTCTCCAAAGAGTATAAGGATCAAGCCATGGATCTCTTTGCCCAGTATAAGGATGTGTTTGCCAAGGATGATTATGACCTGGGCAAGACTGCAGATGTTGCCCATCATATTGACACCCAAGGCAGTTCACCTATCTGCTCCAGACCTATACAGCGTAGTCAAGCCAATCATGCTGTAGCCAACAAGGATCTTCAGAAACTATTAGGATCTGGCTTACTGATCCCCAGTAAAAGCCCTTGGGCTTCCCCTCTCCCGATTGTCAAAAATAAGGATGGCAGAAACTGTGTGGTGATTGACTACTGTCAACTGAATGCTGTTACCAAGAAGGATTCATATCCCCTCCTTTGCATTGACAATACCTTGGATTGAATGAGTGGCGCCAAGTTCTTCAGCTTCATGGATCTTATAAGTGGGTATTGGTATATTGATCTACCCCCCACTGACCAAGGGCTATTACAACCCACAAGGATGCCCCAAGGTCTGCCCAATGCCCTGGCTACCTTCCAACGGGCTATGGATGCGGTGATGGGCGGCCTCAAACTCACCAGCTTCTTGGTCTACCTGGATGGCATTAATGTGTTCTCTTGAACCTTTAATAATCACCTACAGCACTTGGAGGAAGTCTTCCAGAGGTTACTTGCAGCTAATGTCAAGCTCAAGCCACGCAAGTGCAACTTCTTCAAGGAGCACCTTGAGTTATTGGGGCTCATCATTAGTCAATATGGACTCCGCCCTGTACCTCTGAAGGTGGAAGCCATTGAGAAAATGCAGATCCCGGCCAATAAGTGGGACGTGCAGGTCCTCCTGGGGATGATTGGGTACTACCGTTGTTTCAACCCCAACTTTGCATCCCTGGGTGACCCCCTTTTTCAGCTTCTCTGAGCTGATAAGGAATTCTTCTGGAGCCCAGCGTGCCAATCTGCTTTCAATGCTCTCAAGGGAACACTAACTGAAGCCCCCGTACTTGCCTACCCCAACTTTGCCAAGATGTTTATGGTTTCTACAGATGCTAGCCTGACTGCAATTGGGGTGTCCTCTCCCAACTGGACTCTGAAGGACTTGAACACCCTGTTGGATACTGCTTGTATACGCTTAATGTCCATGAAAAGAACTATACTGTCACCAAACGAGAGTGTCTGACTGTGATATACTCCTACCAACAATTTAGAGTCTATCTCCATGGGGTACAATTCACGGTTGTAACAGACCATGCCTCCCTGCAATAGCTGAAGACCCTCAAGGACCCTGAAGGACACCTGGCGCGTTGGGACATCAAAATTCAGGCTTATTACTACAAAATCATTCATTGAGCCACAGCAGCCCATCAGAATGCCAACTGTCTCTCCTGCCTTCCCATTGTTGCCTTAGTATCCCCCACGGCAGACATTCTCTATAACAAGCTTATGGAGGATCCTTCTTTGTGGGGAGAGAAGCCGGTAGAGATACAGAGGGCTCTCAAGAATTTAGCTGGTGATACCAAGGTCTCTAAGAGACAGCTCTTGAAGCTTTGTGGAGACTCTTGACTATCCTACATACGCCCATCCCTACATATGGACTCAGTGGTGGCCGCTCACAAGACTACTGGCCATGGTGGCATACAGAAGACGTTAGCTCTGCTACAGCAACACTGCTTATGGGAAGGAATGCACACTGATGTAGTAGATACGCTAGCCATCTGTCATGATTGCAACATTGAGAGACCTAAGGTTGCCAAGTTCTAACACAGACTTGTACACCCTGGGTTTGCCTTCCACACTGTAGCCATTGACATAGTAGGCCCCCTGCCAGCTACCAACAGTTGCAACAAGTTCATCATTGTGGCTGTTGACTATCTGACTAAATGGGTTGAGTCCAAGGCAATTCCCAATCAATCTGCACTGGTGACAGCCACATTCATCCTGGAGAATATCATATACAAACATGGTTACCCTCAGATTTTGCTGACGGACAATGGTACCAACTTCACCAGTTATATTATCCCCCGCCTAAACCAATTGATGGGAATTCATGGGACACTATCCACCCCTTATCACCCACAGACAAATGGCATGGTAGAGCGCACTAATAGGAGCCTGGTCCAGATACTCTGGAAGCTCAGTCACCAACATGAGACTGAATAGGATACCTTCCTGCCTGTGGTCACCTTTACATATAACTTTGGGTACCATTGTGCCACTGGCAAGCCGCCCTTCCACTGCTCTATGGCCACCAACCAGGACTTCCCCCTTTACTATATTCCTTGGTAAAGCCCAGCCTGGCTGTATCCCCGGAGGTTTACCTCAACAAGCTGGTTTAAACTCTTATTTGCTTGCAATCAGAGGCCTACACTGTAAACTTGAATCATAAGTTACAGGACCTAGAAAGAGCTTCATCCAAATGCCCTGTGTTACCCACTTACCTGGTGGGAGACTCAGTCTACTTCTTCAGTAATGGAGGGTACAGCCACAAATCCAAACTTGCCTCCCTTTGGCAAGGTTCAGTTCAAGTTATCCAGAAGACTGGCCCCAACTCCTACACCCTTAAGGAGCCCCATTCTGGACAATTGATCACTAGAGCACATGCTCAGTATATGTGTGCTGCTCCTAGTGACCAAGAGTAAGCCCCAATGAGGACAACAACCTGAAAAAACAAAAGCCTAATTAAAAAATTCCATAGGTTGTTGTCTTGTTTGCAATAGTGTTGCACCAAAGTATGAGGAATCAGAATGAAAGAACAAAGTATTTATTGGATACTGACAAGACTCTTCCAGTACCGCACCAACTGTTCTACCACCTTAATGGCAGCCAGGAAACACAAATGGTTATCTACGGATCCACAGAGCCAATAACCAAGGATTGGGCAACAAACCCCCACCTAAGGAGACATGTGATTGACCCCAACACCATAGCCGCTACCTAGAGACACCAAGCCATTATTAACCCTGTTGTCTGATCCAGTGGAGGTAAATGTTGTAGATTGAATGGATTAGACATTAAGTTGTTCATCTAGGGATCAAGCAACATAATGATTGTGTGATTTCTTTATTGTATCCTGGTTTTAATAAAGTTAATGACATTTAAAACGCCCTTAAAAGGGTGTTTGAAGCGCCTTTCAAATGCGCTTAAGATATGGGCTTTACTTCCAAGGTTAATAATAGAACAACAAAGTTGTTGCCACATGTCTCCATAAGAAAAGCCGCATGAAACTGGTTGTTCTCTTGTGCAAGACTTTCTACTGTGCCTGCCCACTCTCCTCCATTAGGAAAGTCATTCTTTCTGTGCCTCCCTTCCCCCAGTGGAAATTCCCCTGCCTCCCACTATATAACTGCAACACTATCACAATAAATACTAGTTTTGTCTTATTATCTTCTTATATTCTTCTGTCCTTACCCAGGCTGTCACTATACCACAACAGGTATAGTATTAAGATAAAGAAGTAGTAGACTAACTATTTGTAGAAATCAGCACCCTTGCTGCCACTTCCACAACACCATCTTCAACAAATGGTAGTAAAACTCATCCAAGGGCTGTAGCAACTTAACTCTAGCTACCAGGTCTAAGTTGACAATTTCTTGAACACTTAAATTGCATATTGTCTCTGCTGGGTGAAGATAGGATGGCACTGGGGGAATTGCATCCCTTTTATCAAATTCTTGTTTAGCCTTGGCATCTGATAGCAATGCAGGGTTACAGGTGAGAAAATAAGCTAACTGTTTATTGACACCCTTAATGAATTCATGTTGAAATTTGAACTTGACTAGGACTTCATACCATATTTTCATATGCTCATTTAGAAGACAGGGTTCTTGGTAGTACAGCAGAGCTTTATGATCTGTTCTCACTGTAAACAAATGTGTAGCTGAATAAAAATAATGTTGCTAATATTCCATAGACTCTATCACTGCTAATAGCTCCTTATTGTATATTGTGTAGCTGAGCTCTTTGGATTTCATTTTCCTAGAGAAGTAGCCTACAGGGTATTCCAATCCATCATCAGAATTTCGAAGGAGAAAAAAGGCAATAGCAAACTTGAAAGCATCTGTGGCTAAGATGAATTTCTTTGAGGCGTCAATGTGGCAGAGTATGGTTGCTAAACACATAATATTATTGGCAGCATCTAACGCTATACCACATTGTGTTGACTACTTCAGGGGGGTTTACCACTATCAGAATAGAGAGAGGGCGCTTTTTCTGAAAAGTGGTGGGAAACACTTTACAAAGTTTCATGTGCCTAAGAAGCTACAGAGTTGATTAATATTTTTTGGGGTCTTCCAGTTCCTAATAACAGCTTCCTTGTTGGGCAATATAATATGACCTTTTTACAAGATCAAATTTCCTAAGAAGGACACTTTGATTTTGAAGAATTTGCACTTGCAAAGTTTGATGACAAGATTGGCATTTTGGATTTTTTTGTCACAGTACAGAGATGAGTGACATGTGATTCCTCATCTGGAGAGTATACTAGAACATCATCCATGTATTTGATGGTACAGTTGTTAATGAGACCACCCAGAACTGCATTGATCATCTTCTGAAACCCTGCAGGGGCGTTCTTCAAACCAAAAGGCATGACCCAGTACTGAAATATATCCTTCTTAGTCTTGAATGCTGTGAGCTCTTCTTGTCCTTCCCTGATACAAATTTGATTGAATGCATTCACAAGATCTAACTTTGAAAATATTTTGGCCTTTTTCACTTATCAGGAGATTTTGGATTCAATTGACATGGGTTATGGGTCAGGTATGGTCACTTTATTTGAGTTATCAAAATCTAGGCAATGACATAGCAATCCATAAGAATTTGGACAAACAGCAGACAGGAGCATATGGGAGAAGAATTTATAAATATTTGTCCTTTGGCTTTCATATTCTTAGTCCATTCTTCTAGGGATTGTTTTTTCTTCAAGTTCAAGGGGTAGATGAGAGAGGCTACTTTTACCAGATCATCAGTAAGCTTGAACTCAAAGTCAAACAGTAAATTTTCAAGGAGACCATCAGCAAGCTTATATTGCCATCAAGTTTCCAGACTTGCCTGCTAACATATCTTATGATACACAGGGGGCACTTGATGAGCCGCCCCTTGACATATCTAATGTTATGGGTTAATCTGATGACAATATCAAATGGTGGGTACTTCATCCTAATTAGTAGCGCTACCAATTCAACCTGCTGATCCCCGCACAAGTTATTCCTTGGCTCCAAACCTTACATGGAACTTCCCACTATGCCACCCCCTTGTGGCCTTGTGGCTTTCCCCATATGGTATATCAATCATAATATTCTACAATAAATGATACCTTATTCTTATTATTCTGTCATTTCTATTGGACTGTTGTCTTCCCCAATTACAAATAATGAATCCTCATTGGTTCAGTTGCAACATTGGTAGCAGCAGTAGGTTGACAACCTACCTAAAAACAAAATTCCCCCTAAGAAAGGACAGAGTACAGGCCATATGGATACTCCCCAACAAGAGACTTTCCTGCCAATCCCTGAGGGGGACATCCCCAATGGGTATGTCATCTATCAAGACCAGCTAGTCCTCACAAGCATTTACAATTGGCTCTGCCTCAGGCAGTGTAACGCCAGCGTCACCCTGTCCCATTCAAACCTGTCCCAACTCATGCTCAACCTTCAGCTAGAATCCTTTGCGGGGGGTGTCAAGGGGCCAACATTGTCAGTTGGCTCCAATCTACCAAAACCTGCCTCCATATATGTCAGGTCCCTGAGCCCATGTGGGTTACCACTGTTTCTGGCTGCCTCCTGGGGCCCGCTGCCGTGTGGTTCACCAACTGGGCCAGTCAAGAGCTTGACGTTACCTGGGCAACATTCTGAGACGCCCCAAAGTCCCGCTACAGCAAAACCTTCTCCCCTATTGTTGTGAGAACTCCTCTTCTGACAATCAAACAAACTGGTCTGTTCCTGAGTACCTTGCTGCCGCCCCCAAAGCCGTGACCGGCGGAAATGCAATGCTACTCACTCTCATAATCAATGGGTTAAAACCCCATATCTGTAAGTGGGTCCCTGTAGGTTGCTGCATCTCCATCAATGACTGCTACAAGGCCATTGTGGAGGCTAACAACCAGGCCTCAATGGGCTTCCACCGTACCAGTGACGCTCCATCCCAACTGTGTACAACACCTGACAATGGCCACAATCAAGTGGGCTGCTGTCAGCTCTGTCAGCAGGATAATGGGACTAAACACTCCTGCAAGGGGGAGATCCAGCTAGCGCAGATTGAGGATCATGGGAAAACCTGGGGGTTGTAGCAACAAGAGGCCCTGCAACCCCACCTGACTCATCCTCTCAATCCTTGCTTGCAAAGAACCCCTGCAACTACAACATTCATGAAGTCAAAACCCTGGATGTCTTCCAAGTCCACAGTGACAGCCCTGTACTACAAGTGAACCACCTCTCAAATAAAGTAACCCGCTTATCCCTTCTGTTTCCGTGGGAACACCCACAAATTACTGGTAGATACCAGGGCCAACTACACTATGGTAACCAGGCGTTTGCCAACTCCCAACAACTGGACCAAGTGCCTAGCAGGTTCAAGGCAGTAAAAGTAGCTGACTCCTGCAGAGTTTCAATTACCCACAAGCTAATACCCTTCTCTGTGAGAATGGGGAACATCCAGGTTAAGCTCTCTGGGCCAATCATGGCCAGGCTCAGCCATGACATAATTGCTGGCCTTGACTGGCTTTGGAACAACCGTCCCTACATCAACTGGGATACATCTGTCATCATCCTCAATAGAAATGGGACGGGGTTCCAAATCTACCCTATGGAAATGAGCAAGTTACTCCATGATACTGTGTTTGTCAGAATAACAGAGACAGGCTCGTACAATTTTAAGGGGGAAACTAGACTTTAATCAATGCTCAGTTAAAGTTATCCGTGCTGAACCATCAGTGGTCCCTCCCTTGACTTCCTCACTACCACCAGCGCTTGCTGCACTCCTTGAGGAGTACAAGGACGTGTTCAGTGAGACACTTTAACAACTACCTCCTCCCTGGAAGATCCAGCACGCTTTAAAACTTCAAGGATTGTTACCTAAAGCACAACCATTATATTGTCTTACACCAAAGAAAGATGAGACCCTCCACCAGCACCTTGGGGACGCACTTGATAAGGGCTTCATTTGCTCCTCACTCTCTTCATACAGGATGGATGTCTTTGTAGCCAAGAAGAACGGGTCCCTTTGCTTGGTCACAGACTACTGCGCCCTAAATGAGGTGACAGTTAAGAATAAGTACCCCTGCTGCTGATTGACAACCTGTTTGATACACTTGCAGGTGTGAAGGTCTTTAGCAAGATTGATCTCACTACGGGGTACAACCAGGTCTGCATTGCACCAGGGGATGAGTCAAAAACTGCCTTCTGCACACACTACAGGTTGTTTGAGTGTTGTGTCATGAACTTTGGAATGACCAACGTTCCTTCCACCTTTTCCATGTTGATGAACAAAGCATTTGAGGAACTGATTGGAAAATGTGTGGTTGTGTACCTTGACATCATTATTGTCTTCAGTCAAGATCAAACCACACACCTCCAACACCTCTGTGCTGACCTTGACACCCTTTGGAAAAACCAGCTAAAAGCTAAACCCTCCAAATGCAAGTTCCTCAAGTTGGAGCTTTTATTCCTTGGGCACACCATCTCTGCCCAAAGGATAAAGCCTGACCCTGCCAAAATCAAGGCAATCACTAGCATGCTGCCCCCCACTGATGTGGGCCAGGTGTGGACATTCTTAGGCATGGTTGCCTACGTGCACAAGTTCATTCCCAATTGTGGGGAACTAATTGCACCTCTCACTGAGCTCCTCAATACCAAACAGTACTTCCATTGGACCCCCGTCAGAGATTGAGCCTTTGAGATGTTGAAGCAAAGGCTCATACCAGCACCAGTACTGCAGTTCCCCAATCAAAACAGTCAGTACAAACTTGAGACCAATGCTTCTGACAGGGCCATAGGGGGTGTGCTAAGGGTAGAAACTGACAATGGCGCCTTCCTCCCCGTGGAATATGAGTCCAAGAAACTTACCAGCAAGGAACAACGCTATCCCATTCATGATAAATAATTGGCAGCAATTGTGCACTGCGTTGAGAAGTGGCGCTGCTACCTGGAAGGTGCTACCTTCCCACCCCGCGTTCTGACAGACCACAAGTTGCTCCAGTACTTCAACACACAGTCCCACTTGATACGCCGCCAAGCAGGATGGGTTGAGTGTCTATCCCCTTACCAGTTGCGCATTGAGTACAAGCCTGGGAAGGAACTTGTCACAGCTGACGCTCTTTTGTGACTCTATGTATCGTCCATCACTGAAATGATGGTTTGGATCCATACTGGCCCATGCTCTACCTCTGTCTTGAGGAAACTTGCTACAAGGGCCTTAACTTGGTAACCATCTCCAAGCTGAAGGACAACAAAAGTCAGTTCACCACCAATGCTGGTAACGTCTGCCGCCAGGCAGAGACAGGTGAGAAGACACCTTACATTCCCACCACACAACAAGATGACACAATATTGCACTACCACCAAACCCTGGGTCACATCAGAGGGTGTAACCTCTTTGAGATCATGAAACAGAAGGTTTGGTGGCTGCGCATGCATCAAGACATCTTGGATCTCCTTGAAACGTGCATGTTGTGTAAAAATAATACGTCCAAACCTGCGCCCCCCAAGTCTTTCCTGCCCATCAAGGCCATGGAACCCTTTGAGCAGTGGGCCCTTGACATTGTGGGGCCACTCCCTGAAGACAGACTGGGGAAGAAGTACATTATCACTGCCATCAACTACTTCACTTGCTGGCCAGTGGCCTGGGCAACAACTAACCACATTGCCACCACCATCATCTGCTTCATTGGCAAGGAAATTGTGGCCTGCTTTGGACAACCCAAACGCCTTATCACATATGGCAGCCCTGAACTTGTTGGGCATGTCATGAAGGCATACTGCACCAAGAACGCACTCCAATGTATAGTTATGACCCCCTACCATCCTCAAGCCAATGGACACGTAGAACAGCTAAATGGCTCACTGGTTCAGCTGATTGCCAAGCTCAAACAAGAGCACCCCAACACTGCATGGACTGAACACCTGCCCACTTCTCTACTTATTCTACAAGAAATAATCAACAGGGGCACGGGGTTCAGCCCCAGCACCCTGGCCTTTGGAACACCTGACAGTCTGATAGGGGTTAAACAGGGAAAGCTGCAGTCCAGAGTTCCTGAAAATCCTCCCCTAGTAATAACTCCATCCCTAGACCAATGGCGCGCCAAAGCCTGGGAAGTTGAACACAAGCAAATTGAAGGAGGGATAAAGCACCTCAAAGCCAGGTACATCATAGGGGACCCCGTCTACACCCTCAACCCCAATTCTTCCAAGTTGGAACCCAACCACCTAGGGCCCTTCAGGATAGATGCTGTCTATGACAATCATACCTATCAACTCAAAGATGCCCAGGGAAATACCAAGAAGCTTCACCATGATTGCTTACGCCCCTGCTGTGCCATCCCCACACAAGTATTGTTTGTGCAGACCTTCTCAGACCTTCCACAGACTCCGGTCTTGGTGTCTGACGACAAGCAGGGGAAGAGGGGGATGTTTCAACCAAGTTTCCAGAATTGCCTGCTAATGTATCTTACAATACACAGGGGGCGCTTGATGAGCCGCCCCTTGATGTATCTAATGTTATGAGTTAATATGATGGCAATATAAAATGGTGGGTACTTCATCCTAATTAGGAGTGCTATCAATTTGGCCTGCTGATCCCCGCACAAGTTATTCCTTGGCTCCAAACCTTAGATGGGACTTCCCACTATGCCACCCCCTTGTGGCTTTCCCCATATGGTATATTAACCATAATGTTCTACTATAAATGATACCTCATTCTTATTATTTTGTCCTTTCTATTAGACTGTTGTCTTCCCCAATTCCAAATTGTCATGAATAAAATTTCAATACTTGTATTGAAAACCCAAGAGTTGAACACCAGTTCCCTGAAAGCAGATCAAACTCTCCAGGACAGTCCAGGACCCACCAATCCGTTAAGTCATAGGCTCAAATTTTTAAATTACTCTGCAACCTGTTGGCCTACTATGGAAGATTCCCTGAATAGTTGTCAGTCTGCCGCCAAACTGGTGCCAACAAAGACCCATACCTACAAAGGAGATGTAACCTGGCTAACAGAGGTTGGGGAAGGGCCTACTGCCAACCTGCCAAGAGCCAATACTGAAGTTTCAAAATCAACACTGGAAACCCTGGAATCAAACCCTGACTCTCCAAAGGCTACTTGAGTCACACAAAGTGGATGGGAACCCGCCCACTTGCTAAATTGCAAACCTGAGTTGACGAGTTACTCCGAGACCTTCCAGTCTCTCAAGGACAACTTCCCAAATAGTCACCATATTGATGCCAACCTTGAGCCACCAAAGATCCAAACCTATGAAGAGGTTGCAGCTTGCCTTAAAGAGGTTAAAACAAAACCTATTTTTAACTCTTCCAATGACCACCAGCAACTGCCATCCTTCCGTCCAGAAGGGGTAGTACAATTGAACTACTCAGGTGACATAGTGAACAGTGACAGAGGAACAAAGCATTGCCACTTCTATTTGCCAGAGCAGGCACAACTTGGATCTGCCGCCCTTGAGACTCCAAGCCAAGATCCATGCCCTGCCAGTGCCTTGTCTGTGAACCTGAACCCTGCAAAAATTGAAGAAGCAAAGTCCTATGGTATAAAAACCCTGGTGTATGGTGATGACCACATTGTCATTTTTGATCATAAAGTTTTATGAACCTTTGGTTTGAACAAATCTTATCTTACCTAGTCTTAGTGATCTTCCATCTTAACTCCAATTAAGTAGATTATCAGGCACCCGCCCCCTCTGGAGACCAACCTGCTGACCCCGCCCAGGCACTCTACTGTCCCCCAGGAGCCCCTTTTAGACCTGTGCATTTTACCAAATACCCGCCTAACCCGGCCTACGCAGAGTACAACTTGGAGACCATCCTCATTGCTGACCCCTTGGCCAGGACTAGAGAAACTGAATACATAGGACGTGAAGGAAAGTGATATGAAAGGCCGCCAAGATTGTTCAAAGACAAGTACAATTATCTGCCTGCCTACTTTGTTCCCATGACTTTGCCCTTAACCCCATGACCCAACCGCCCAATGGAGACCCCCACTGCTGCAGAGACCACGTCCACTCAACTGTTTGGAGTACTTTATATCACCTTGACAGGAATGATGGATTCCATGATCCCTACCTCTGGACCCTGGTCCCTACTCAGGCAATCTATGCCTTACATTATCAATTTAGCACCCATTATATGGTGGGCTTTACCTGCTGGCTTGGCCCAACCCTATCCTGAGCCGCCCAATGCCTCTACCTATGCCTGGTTTCCTGAAAAAAATACTGAATCCTCATTGGTTCAGTTGCAACACTTAGAATCAAAGGCTGCATGTAAGTTTGAGAGGCACAGCGGGAGAACATCAAAGGACATGGAATGGGTTGCAGTTACTGAGGACAACACTAAGATTTGATGAACTTCCTTTCCAAACAGGATCATCAGGACATCTAGGAAGATCCTGGAAGGATGAGCAATTCTTAATAGGTTATCTTTAAGAATTAGTGCAATATTGTGTTCACACCACCATTCCACACCTTGGATAACAAAGTATGACAAGTTCTTTGCTACTGTGAAGTCAGCAACAAAGGCGTGATTAGTGATAGAAAAGAAAGGGGGTGATATAGTCTGAATAAACAGAAAGTGTTAGATACTCCACTCTTGCATAGGAAATTAGTGTAATATCCTAGGCCCAGATTGTCAACCAGATCATTAGGAATAAAGTTATTAGTAGCACCAGTATCTACTAAAACAACAGCTTTTATTATATGGGATGTAGAGGCAAAGATACAACAGAACAAAAATGTCCCTGTTTTATTTTATTTGATAGAGAGAAGTGATTAGAATAAGCTTGTATCTGAAGTTGAGGGGCTGTTTGATAGGTAAAAATTCTCTATTCAAGTCTAAAAAAAGTTGGTCCAGGAAAGGAAGTAGGCACAACCCTAATCATGATGGCAGTGTATTGATCCACAATAGCTTGGGCTTGAATAGATAGCAACAGAAATTTCTGATTGAAACATAAGTTTAAAGGCTTGAGGTGTGTTACCTAAAGTGAGCTCTTGAGAATCAGCAGAGGTCAATTTTTCCAGTATGGCGCTGGAGTCATCAATATCATAAAAGAAGATAACTGCCAATATAATTACGCTCTAGGGAGGTAAGCTTTTTACTGGAGCCACAGCTAGAATTGTACTGTAAATAACAAGAAATTGATCATACTAAGAGGATACAGATCCTTGTGATGCAACCAACTCCTGCTAGGCCTGCAGGCAATTTAACATGGGGGTGCCAACAACAGCAGAAGCTGTGTGGACTGTTGAGATGTTACTAACAACCCACCAACTGTTTTTAAAAAATGCTGGATCATCTCAGTAACTGACACAGAGGGATGTGACCATGGGGACAAGCTTTGACCAGTGTGGTCAAGACTAAGGTACAGGGCCACAAGTTTTTCACTTTCTGGGAGTGATGATTTCTCAGTACTGGTTTGGAACTAATTTGTGGTGCAAAGGTAAGGGTTGAGGCCCTTGGAATCCTGAAAATCTTTCTTGTATTCAAGCAAAGAAGAAGTTGCTGGAGCTTGATACATAACCAAGGGGATTATGGTTAACACATCATAAAAGGAATTGGGTGCTTGTTTGAGAATGGACAAGTACCACTCACAGGATTCAGGTTTTGCTTGTTTAAGTAAGAAATTAAGAAGCTTCCAAGGAAAATGATGCTGAGTCCATGCCTCAGTTAGAGCCAAGATTTTCTTGCAGTGGACAGCAAAGAAGATGGGAGTTTAGGAGCAGGTAACCAGAATTTGAGGCATGAGAAGAAGCTACAGTGTGGCTGTGTGCTCTCAATATTAGCAAAGAATGAGTATAGTAAAGAGAAGAAAACAACCACAAAGATATTTAATATTAAAGTAACAAGAACTGTGGAAGTTATCACAGAAATATCCACAAAGCAAGAAAATGATCTAAAAACAAATATGTGCAAGATGTATGTTGTAGATCCTAGTTGTATAAGACAATATGTTATCCACTTATATTGAGGACAATAAAACAATTATGCAATTGCCCAATTGTTTTGTTGAATTTTTTAACTTATGCCTATAAACCTGTTTAATTGCGCCTGAAAAGCGACAGACAGATTGAGGGTTGATTATGCACAGGGTGAAGCCTTTACTTCTGTGGCTAATAATAGACTAGTTGTAAGGTCTGAAGCTCTTTGGTAAGTTATTATAAACTAAGGCCTTCAAACCCAAAAATTTATATTAGTTAAATATAATAATGTAACCAAGGTCTATAAAAGTAACAGAATCAAGTTGCTGAGTAATTTGTATGAGGTAAAATTGTAAAGTTACTCCCCCCTTGACCTTGGACAGGACAATTTTCCCTCATCATGCAAAGAAAACCCCCCCAAATTTGGCCATACCAATCAATTCTTTTGAGGATTTAGCATATACTTTGAATGAAATTTTTTATTTCCATACCCTGTAGACTCCCCTGTCTTCATTGCCTTGTCATGGGAGGAAACACTGATTAGTTTGGATTATTTACTGGCTTGGTGTTGACTGTTGTTAATGATTGTTAAGGCCAGCCAATCAAAACAATCCACATTGACACTCTCAAATTCAAATGGGTTTTTGAAGTCTCAAACATATGCTGGCCAATCAGATTACAAGCCATAAATTACTGAGGAACTCTCAACCCCCCTGAATTTGCTCTGAAAAATTTCTCTTGCAGCCAATTGGATGCACTGGGTTTGTCAGGTGATCATCCAAATCTAAATTATATCCCTTAAATCAAGACAGGTGACTTTTGGTCCCCTGCTTGCTCATTCTCTTTATCAATAAAAGTTTGGAGTTTAAATCCTAAGAATAATTCCTCTGGTTGAACTCCCCCTTGAGTCCTTTACTTTGAAAATTATCAGCAGAATTTATCCTTTTCCTTACCTTTATCTCTTTCCTTTGGCCGTCAGCTGCTTTAAGGAGCCTCCTAAAGTTAACATCAGTGCTAATGTTGAGTCTTAAAATGTACACTTTTGAAACTATAGTTCAAAACTGGCTGACAGTATTGAATCTGCAATAAATACTTACTTTAAGTTGAAAATTTTAAGGTTTTTTCTTGAATTTGAGTTTGAACTTGAGCTAATTAGCATTAAAGCCTTTCCTTGTGTTCTTCTTGGGAATCCAAGGCTACCAGGTGCTCTCCTTCAGTCCCTGGCCTCCAAAAAGTCCCATTTTTCTTCTGAATCTGTCTGTTAAGTGCCATAACCCCTTTCAAGGCCCTCAAATTTTTCTGGAGCTATCCAATATGTTGCTTCCTGTACTGAAGTTTGTAGCATTTACCTTGGCCCCTGTCCTACTCATTATTTAGTCCATCTCTCCAGACCTTTGGACCCAAATATCCTTCTCTGCTCATCATGTGGAAGATAATCCCACTCAGCTCTTGCATCTATTGGAGGATCTCCTGGCAAGATCCCAAGATCTCTTTATAACTGAGGAGAACTTGGTGTAAAGCCTCACTTGTGATGATATCAACCTGTCTATTCTTGACTCAAATCCTGTGGATATCAGTAGGATAAAGGATTGGGTTAAAAACTATACTTCAAGGTCTGGGATTGATCTGCATTTACTGGTGGATTAAAACAATTAACAATCAAGGTTTGAGTGGCACCAAAAAACTACCTAAGTGCTGAAAAAGATAGCCAAAGGGAATCATAAAGCCAAGAACTAGAAAATTTAAAGGTATGTAAGGGAAAGATTCAAAAATTAAGAACAAGCAAGCCACAAAATCCAATAAGTACCTTTTAGGGTCAAGTCAAACAAACTCAACTTGGAGTTAAGGCTGAAACCCCCAAGCTTTTATTTTTAATTGGATTTGAGGTGAATAAGGGAAGATAAAATTATAACCAATATTGGTTAAAGTGCATGGTAAGGTGCAAAATCTCAGATGGAATTCACTAGCTTAGAAAATTTAGAGGTAAGAAAAGACAAAGAATTGGAAGGAGCAAGAGCGGGTGACATTGCTGCCTTGATTATGGCAAGAGCGGGGGGAAGCAGGGGAAACCGGTCCAAAACTTAGATGTATGTCTTGAGATTAAAATCAAAAGATAATGAGTTTAGACTTAAGATAACTAACTTGAGTTTATAGGATATGGGTTTGAAACCCAATGAAGTTGACAGTAAGTTAAAAATCACTTATTAACTTAAATGCATAGGAAAATAGACCCCAAAGTTTGAGAAAGAAATTTTCATAAAGTGAAGTAATAAGAGAAGGTGAAAATCAATGCTTGGGAGTGCAGGGGAAAATGATGGCTTAAAAAGTATTGCAACTATAATTTTGATAAGGAGCACCTTTTGGAGAATCTTCAAATATGGAATTAAGAAAGAAGAGAAGTATATTTTATTGGATAATACTTTAGAATTATATAGACTTGACTGTGGCAAGGATTTAGTTGGATCAAACCTAGGGGTTGGTCATGTGCTAGATGGGTTTGAGCCACTAGATACTTGGAAAGTCAGGTGATATTGCTTGGTTACCATTCTTGGTATGTCAAACAGTATATTAGAAGGGGACTAAATCGGGCAATGGCTGGATATTAAGTAGGTTGGTGGTAGCCAAAATCATGTATATCCAGACCCTCAACACACACACCACTTAAAGGGTTACTCTGGTGCATCAGGAGGGGGCTTTGTTTTCACAGCTGCCACCTGATGCTCCTGGAGCTGTTTACTAGTTGGAACCAGTCTGGTCAAGTGCTCTCCTTTACTGAGGCAGAGACGGGTTCTGTGGTATTTCTTGATAATTGGGTTTTTGGCACTTTTGAATTTTACTAGGTAGGTGTTGTGCTCTGGTCTATATTTGATGACCCTTCCTGGTCCCCTGTGTACTGAGTCTAGTTTCTTTCTGTTGCCAGCTAGAATCCAGACAGGGGGGTCAATGGGAAGTGGTTCCTCTGTGGAGGTTACCTTTTGTGTCTTGAGCCTCTTCATTTCTGCTATTTTAGCTTTGAGGCAGATGTGTTGTAGGTTTGGTGCTTGCTCTAATGTGGGAGGTTTCCCTGGGGGGATCTTTATTTAGGGCTATTTGTTGTGGGTGATTACTTCCTGTTTGTACCTGTAGGTTAGCTCAAACAGTGAATAGCCTGTCCCTTGGTTGGTGTGGACTTGGGATACTAGTAATGCATGTTTCACGTATAGTGGCCATGTGTCTTTGGCTTTGCCATCCATTATTTTTTCTGGGGTCCTGATAAGGCTGCTGTTTAGGTGTTCCACTCTTTTGTTGACCTGTGGCCTGTATGGAGAGGTTGTGGAGTGTTTAATGTTTTTAGATTTTAAGTTTTCATTTACTACGTGACCTGATAACTTGGTTGCTCCATCAGTTATGATGTAGTCTGAAGTGCTGTAGTTGGCTATGATTGCTTTGTTAATGAAACAGTTGAGGGTTTCTGCTTTGTGGTCATTTGTTGCCCAGCAGATGGGCCAGCATGTGGTGAAGTTGATAGCTACAATTAAGAAATGTTGATTTGTCTTTGTTTCTGGGAAGGGGCCCACTACGTCTTTCCCCCAAACCTTAAATAGTTTGGGGTCTAGTACTGGGTTGACTGTTGTCTGAAGAGCCTTTGTACTGGTGTATTTCTTGTACACTGTGCACTTTTTCAGAACATCAACTATATCCTGCTTGAGGTTGGTCCACCATACTATCTTTTTTAGTGTGAGGTATAGGTTGTTAACCTTTGTATGGCCTAGTTGTGAGAATTGGGGAGCAGGTTAAGAGGAAATAAAACCAAGCTCTTAACCACAATAAAATTGTGGTTTCAGCAACAACCAAAAGATTGCTGCCAACAATTCCTGGGAGGCCAAAGGGGAGAAGGAATCAACTGAACACCAAAAGCAACAGGCAAAACCAGAAGGCCAAATTAAACTAAAAAAGTTCAAACTTTATTAGAGTAGAGAATGATGAAGCAAGGTCTTTTACAACACTTGCATTCATTAAAGTGATGTGATAGGATTAGGGTGGTAGATTGAATATCACAAACCAATTGACCAATGATATGAGCAGATACAAATTCATTTCTTGAGGCAGGAAGATCTTGACAAATTTTGAATGGACATAGTTGAAAGGAAAACTGAACCAACTAACATCAGGAATATGCTTTGGATGCAATTACCACTGCTCCTGGCTGCTCTTGCACATGACATTTAACCAGAGGTGTCTCTTGGGTGGGTTAGGCGGGGGCATCTTCAGAATAATTCTAAAATATTAAATTGATGGCCTTTCTTGGGCTTTTTCAGTAACCTTTCAGATAAATAGTCAACCATAATTTGGTAGAAATTCCCAAGCATTTGGCAGGAATTGAAGTGGAGGCCTAAGGGGGAGGCGTAACTTTACACTAGTAGGCGGTGATGTCTTAGTATGGTGTCAACTCTTTGTGCAAGTGGGATGTACGGGACATGTTTGTCATTAATAATTTAGTATACTGTGCCATTTGATACATGGAAATACTTTTTGTTTCTTACTAATGTATTGTGGGTCAGTTGATGTGTTGAGGGGTCTTTTCCTTTGGTTTTATACTCAGTGTTGTACAGGTTTGGCTATTCAGGGTCCAGGTGATCAGGGTGATCCTCTCTAGGCTGACATAGTCTAGAGAGAGCATCAGCCGTGACCAGTTCTGCCCCCTTTTTGTATTGGATGTCCAAATTAAGCTGTTCCAGCAAGGACATCCATTTGGCTTGTTGCCGTGCAAGTGCGTTCTGAGTTTTGAAATAGATTAAGGATTTATGGTCAGTTAGTACTCAGACGCTTAAATGTCCTTCCAGATAACATCTCCATTTCTTGCATGTGTGGTATATTGCTAGCAATTCCTTATCATGTATTGGGTATCTCTGCTCAGTATTAATTAGTTTTCTGCTTTTGTAACATACTGGCAGGAAGTCTTGCTGCCCTGGCTGGCGGATGCACAGGACTACGCCAATGGCAGTGTTGCTGGCATCTGACTTGAGCTTGTAGCACCTGTTATTGTTAGGGTATTGCAAGATTGGTGCTTCAATTAAAGCTTGTTTTAGTAATTGGAAATTCTTGTCACATTCTGGTGTCCAGATGAATTTCTTTTTGGAATTACTCTTGATTAAGTCATTGATTGGTGTGGTTAGTTTTTTGCAGTCTTTGATGTATTTCCTTAGGTAAGTTACCATACTGAGAAAGCATCTAACTTGTTTCACAGAGGTGGGGTGTTGCATGTTATTTATGGCTTTAATTTTATCTGGGTCTGCTTTGATGCCACTGTCAGAGACAATGTGGCCCAAGAACAGGAGTTTCTTTTCCATAAATTGGCACTTACTTGGTTTTGAATAAAGTTTGTGCTTTGCAAGTCAATCAAGTATCTTGCAGACATGTGTGAGGTGTTCCTCTTTTTTGAGAATATGAAGATATTGTCAAGGTAGCATAATGTATTTGAGAGACCGTTTAGTGCTTGGTTCATCATAGTGACAAACATTGCAGGAGTGTCAGTCATCCCAAAGTTCATTACTCTACATTCAAAGGATCCAAATTGCGTACATAATGCAGTTTTTGGTATGTCCTTTTCCTTTACTTCAACTTGGTTGTAACCTGAGGTGAGGTTAATTTTGGAGAAAAATTTGGCTCCTGAGAGTCTTGCAAACAGATCCTCTATAAGTGGAAGAGGCTATTTATTCTTTACTGTGCTTGCATTTAGTACTCTGTAGTCAGTTACTAGACACAGAGTGCCTTCCTTTTTCTTTATGAAGGATACTGCTGTCCCCCGTGGGGATTCAGACAGGCGGATGAAGCCTCTGGCTAAGTTGTCCTCAATATGGGTTTTGAGGGTTTGTGTCTCCATGGGGGAGAGTCTGTAGAGGGGTACAGGTTTGGGCATAGCTTTACATAAGTCAATGCCATGTTTGACCTCCCATTCAGGGGGGTAGCTTGGTGAGTTCTTCCTTGAATACACTCATGTATTCATTTAGGAGTGCCACAAGTTCTGGGCATTGGATTTTGGTTGTTTGTATGTTATTGAACTCAGTGTACCTTATTATGTGGAGGGTACTATATTTGGTTAGATGTTCTGAGTCATCTTTGTTTATGACCTGGACAAATACTGTGTCTCTTAGAATAAGGTCATTGGGTTCTTTGAGGATGTTAAAATTGACTCTGTTGCATTTGATGGTCATGGTTTTTGTTTTCCAACATACGCTGGGGTTCACTCGGGTGAACCAGTCCATGCCTACTACAATGTTGTAGTTTATGTTGTTCATGACAAGTCCTTTGATGGACGTTTATATGCCTTGGAGGTCAATTCTGAAGGGGGGTTGTTTTGCCTTTGGGTAGAACCTTTGATTTGTCTGCCATTATGATGTATTTGAAGTTGGATTTGACAACTGGTATTTTGTACTTGGTTAAAAAAGGTTTTCTAACCATATTGTGTTGTGCACCAGAGTCAAATAAAATTTTATGAGTATGTGATTTGTAAGTGCATGGGTAGACAAGAAGTTGTGAGCAATCTTTAATTTTTAAGTTCATAAAAATGGAGGATTACGGGACACGGGGGATGCGAGCAGCAAAGTTCATGCCTTGGTACAATTTCTTGTCAAGTTGGGGGAAGACAGGTGCACTTAAGCCTGTTCCCCATCCTCTTTTCCCTGTTCCTCTGTTTTGAGACCTTTAAGGTCAGAGAATATGGGGTCAGATTCATAGCGGGTTGCTACTTCAGCGTTATTAACTTTGGCGGTGTCATCTTTCTTGGGATGGGAGCAGTTTGCGCTTTGGCTGTGATTGCCATTGTGTGCAGCATATTTCATGTTGGCGCATTTTTCAGCGCGCTTGGCTTCTGCAATGAGCGCAGGCATGGAGGTGTTAGCCTCTGGGCGGATGAGGGCAGCAATAGAGGGTTTCATTCTGTTGATGAATGAGGCTCTGGTATGTACATTGTCAGCTTGTGCTGGGTTCTGGATTTTGCAACATATTTCCTTGAATTTGTTAGCGTAAGCTGCAATAGTGGTCTTCTGAGGAAGATCACTGAGCTGTATTGCAATGTCTTGGAGGGATTTGGTGACACGGAAATTGTGGGTGATGTCCGCTTTAAACTCTTCCCAGTTGTCAAGCTGGTTGTCAGTTTGTGAGCCAACCCAGGTGGCAAACCAGTTAGCTGCGGCCTCGTACAGACGCTTGCTGGCTTCCTGGACCCATTTCTCATGTGGGATGCAGCTGGTGCGGAGTTTAGCTGCTGAGTGGTCTAGCCAGTTGATGACATTTTCTTTGTTTTTACCAAAGAACTTGTCAATACTAATGTATTTGGTGTTGGTCACTTCACCTGTGATAGATGGTTGTGCATTTTTTTGTGGTTGGAGAGAGTGATTGTATTGAATAATCTTGGCGCATGCTTTGGGCATGATCAGACCTTCAAATATGGTGCATTCACTAGGTATATCTTTGTCAATGTTGTGGGCGCGGAAGTGAGTTTTTCAGGTCTCCTGGGATGTGGCCTGGTTGAGTACATGAGCAAACCTGGGTGGGTTTTGGTCAGTCATTTTCTCTTTCATGGGTGTGGTCAAAAAACCATAGCTGCTACCAGTGATAAGGAGCTCCTTTTTGGGAAAGCTTCAAATATGGAATTAAGAAAGAAGAGAAGTATATCTTATTGGATAATACTTTAGACTTAAGTAGACTTGACTGTGGCGAGGATTTAGTTGGATCAAACCTAGGGGTTGGTCATGTGCTAGATGGGTTTGAGCCACTGGATACTTGGACAGTCAGGTGATATTGCTTGGTTACCATTCTTGGTATGTCAAACAGTATATTAGAAGGGGAGTAAATCAGGCGATGGCTGGATGTTAAGTAGGTTGGTGGTAGCCAGAATGCTTGTACATCCAGACCCTTGACAATTTCATAGCAGCAGAGAAGAAAGGCAGGATTCTGACACTAGTAGCATCCAAGGGCCACCTTCCTTCATTTGGTAGGGCAGGTGAAACAGATCATTTTTGCGCATGGGCATTTCTCTATGCCACCTCTCTGCTGCCTCTGTATAGCAAGCCCTTTTTTGGTGCCTCTTCCCTTTGGCAACAGTTCCCTGCTCCCACTATATAACCCTAAACCCTATCAAATAAAGAGACAGCTTTGTCTTGACACTTTATTTTCTTCTTTCCTTATTAAGGCTGCTACTATACCACATACAAGTATAGTCAAGGATCAAAGGGTCCAAGCTAACTAAGTTGTAGAGATACTGTACCCATACAGCAAGATGTGGCACTGTACAACATGTCAGAATTAGAGTAGTTTAATTATGCCATGGTGAAGTAGAGTGAGAGCGCACTGTAGTGGATCAAATGGGAAATATACCTGTGAATAAGAATAGTGTTACCAATGAGGAGGAGAGGGTGCATATTTTCTTGGAAGTGATAAGCTTTAAACAGGAAGTATGGTGAGATGCAGCAGATTAGAATGTGCTGGTACAAGAGGAAGGCTTTGATCTGACTTGAAGCCAGGAACCAGCTGTATAGATGGGTCCACACTCAACTTTGTGAATTTCAGGAACCATTTCATCAGGAGGAGGAGATTTTCAGGAGATCAAAGTGACAAAAATGCAGAGTCTAACCATCTTGCTATTACAAATCTTATGAGAAGGCATTGCAATAAATCAGCCATGAGGAAAGATAATTTATTGGAAATAAATATCAAGCTACTAAAGTAGCTTGTTGATAATTATTGTTACTTAAAGCCCAATGATGCACCCTGATGAGGTGGCCTCCTTGTTTTTGGTATCTAGCCAGCTTGCAGAAACCACCAAAGATGGTTCTGTAAGCGGTTACCTGACCTCCTAGGAGGTCAGCATTAGATACCCAAGCAGTAAGAGATGGGAAGATTTAGTGTGGGGCATACATGCCCCTCTCTTCTTGATTTTCTGCACCACCACCCACTTGTGGCCAATTGTAAGATTTAAACCTTTGATCACTGCAAGTGGGAGGCGCTTTAGAACATATTTTTCTGGGTGGCGGCGCTTGAGCCTAGCCATACCTGGAAAGATAGCCATGACTGTGACAGCTTTTGAGTTCAATCCACACTTCCTAGATTTGGATATTCTTTACAGATAAGTCTCTTTGTCATGGTTTCAAGGGTTGAACTACTGATATAAAAGTCAAGCAGTCAAGGTTAAATTTATTAAAGTCCAAGTAGTTTATACTCTCATTTCTACATAGTTTAGGCCACACTCCACTGAATTCAACCCACTGGCTTTCAAAGGTGCTTGTGAGGGATTGTATGTAAGGATGAGCCAAATCAAGCTATTGGCTTGGCTATCGACTTTAAATATGAGATATTAAAGATCAGTTTGATTTGATTTCATATACCTCGAGGGCACATACTGTCTTAGTTATCATCTAAGGCTGTAATGAATTTAATACCCCTTGAGTGCACTCAAGCTGACATTACAGAAAGACAGACATACTCGCTTATATATATTGATAAGAGATCGATTACAAATAGTCCATCTGGATCGGCAAGCACTGCTATGATTAGTCGAAGCCAACGGATACTTTTGGACTGGGTAGATCCATCGTTGTCGATGGGCAGCTCAATGGGAAAAACTGATGAGAACTAAAAATCCAAACTGCTTCCATGCTCTGAATCGGTCGATCCATGGATTGGCAGGTGTCAACAGATGTCTAGGTGCAGTTGGATGGCTGAAATCGCTTGTGATATGGAAAATACTTACTGACTGGTCCCACAAGGCAAACCTTAAACTTTGGGAAATATTAGTGGCATGGGGTGTCTTTAGAGTGAAGTCGGGTATACCTCGGACTTTGAAGCAGCTTGCTTTGAGCTCGAGAATATGTAGCTGGGGTTTCGAAGTGAACAAAAAAACTGCAGTTTGGGAAGTTACATCTTGTAAGAAGACTGCAAGTTACAGAGAGTTCAACATTTATCCAACTTTAACCAATCGGATAATAGGTTGAACTCTAATTAGGTTGCTTTGCTTCATAACAGCCAATCATCTAACTGGACAACTTGATCCAGGAAGGCAAGCTGCCATTGCTTACCTTGTTCTCTATAGGATATTGTTACAGCTTCAAGCTTTGTATGTATTTCCAGCCAATCAGGGCGGTACAAACCACATGGGTTTGCTCAAAGTTGTTAAATCCAAAGTTACCTCCTCTATCAATTCGAAAAGTATCTACAGCCGTAAAGAGTCCATGTTGAGGGAGAATATAAAACGTTACAGGGCTTGGAAGAATCTGATTTGGTATTTTAAGAATAGCCAATCTGAAGATGGCAGAATTATAATACTGAAATAGCCGAGCCAATGTGAAAGCTGAATAAATCCAACCAAACAAAAAACTTTGGCTGATTGTTGGCGGTTTATAGATTGGGTGCTTAGATTAAAAGATGGCAAGCTAATTTTCTTTAAATTACAATTCCGCCTAAGAGTTTTCGCCAATAAAAGAACAGCATTTTTTAGAAATGACAACTTTGAATTAATTCATCGTTTAATTAATATTTTTAATTCGCAGATCAGAGCATGTTTGAAATTAAGATTATTGAAGTTGGTCCATTTTCACGTTTCCTGCTGGTGTTAAATATGGTTGGGATTGTTCGATGGATGTTTGGTTATTCATGGGTAGGCTAAGAATGTGATTTATAACATTGGAGTATTGTTTGTGATGTTGCCGCCCGTTGTCGTTTTTAGCCGCAGCTTTGGGGATGAATTTAAAATCGAGCGGCTTTGCTAGCGCGTGATTGTGGCGGAGGGCCTCCATCTGATAGCTGGCGTGGATCAATCAATCGACTGGATTCCCCCAAGTTCTAAAAGCCCAAGAATAAGTCGGTTGTACCTGAAAGTTTATAAATAATTTCGATATTTTTCGCTCTAAACCAGTATCCTGAGACTTGGCACAGATTTTTCAGTTAGCTCCTTTCTAGTAGGTGCAACGTGGGCTTTTGTTACATCAAACCTTGTCGCCTTTATAGGTATTGTTTTTAATCATTCTTCTAAGTTAGCTCCTTGCAATTTCTAAAACAAATGTTTATCGAGGTGCCTTTTCCTTTTCTAAATCAAGCTTCATTCAAACAAATGAGATCTTTATTTTAGAACTCTACAGCTATCTCCATGAAAGTTCTTTATTTCTATAGCTACTAAACAAAGCAGCGCTTTGCTTTTAAATACTCTTTCATTCAAGTCCCTTATCACTATAATTCCATATAGCTTATCTATTATCCTTTTAAATAAATACCTTCTGTTAAAACCCTTTCACTTAACAAACTATTGACCCGATCTAGTATTTTCTCTGCAACCTATTCTAACCCCTTCTCTAGAACGACCCTTCTAGGATTTTACTTCATTTTTTCAGAAATAATGAATCAGAAGAGAGAAGATGTTGGTCACGAAAGATATAGCTGGTCCCAGACAGATGATAGGGTTTTCTTTGAGTTTATGGTACCAGATAAAGTTACTGATGAAGAAATATCTGTTTCTATTGATACTCAAAAGTTATGGGCTGGCGTTCCAGGGTGCCCAGACATCATTAAAGTAATATCCAAAAGCTTATTGGGCTAATAGAACTAGGGAAAACTATATGCAACTATCGACAAACAAGTTTCGTCTTGGGAAGTAAATGAACACAAATCAGGGAAGCTGGTTCGAATTAGCCTAGTTAAGCATGTTACCGGGTCGCAGTGGCCAGTGCCCATAACTGGCGGGTTGCGTTTGAAAGAAGATGCTGATCCCAAGTCAACTTTTTTATTAGGGCAGCTTACGGAAGGTGTGCTTCCTAAAAAAACACTTGAACTTTATCTTAAGAGCGCAAAGGCAGGCCATCTTTCCGCGCAGCTAAAGCTGGGACATATTTACGATGTAGGCCAGTCTTCAATGGTCGAAGGACCAAACAAGAAAGAGGCACTTCACTGGTACATGCAAGCAGCTGCTCAGGGATGCCTTTCAGCCGTCTTTTACAGTGCCAACTTCTACTATAGGGGCGAAAATAAAGATCATTCAAAGGGACTGCCTCTGTATTTTGAAGCGATTTCCATCTCACAGACTGCTCCTCTGCCTCCGCCTGACATTGTTAAGTGGTTTGATGGCTCGGGAGTCCCCGAGTTCCTCACCCCGGTCTCTGTAACCGACAGGAATCGTTTGATGATTTTCGTCACCTCATGCTACTTAGCAGGTAAGATCTTATATCGTGGCAGCAATCACGGGATAAAGGCTCAGCCACAAAAGAGCCGGGAACTTTGGCTGCAGGCCGCCGAATACAACCATGCTGCCTCGCTGTATAGCTTAGGGTTTCTTTACATGGAGGGGGAAGGTGTCGCAATAGATACCGTGGAAGCTTCACGCTACTTTTTTCTCGCCTGGAGAATAGATCCTTCCTTTGTCATACCAGAAGGCATCCCCTCATACCCCGACTTAAGCGACGACTCGGCCTACACCTCAGTATCCACCACACCAATTCACCTCTCACACCTCTCCCCCACTATAAGCACCAACGGACATCAACTCGAACCAACATCCCCAGTGATGGATGACAAAGCATCGTTGAATCACTTCACTGAACCAGTCGTAACTATTTTGCCCCTTTCTAGTTTGTCTCCTAATGTCACCAATGAGACAACTAAAGAACACCAGCCAGACGTTACTCCTCGTAGCCTTCCAAACAATAATTCCCCCAAAGACCCCGGCTCTTTTGATGTCTCGGACTGGGTGCCAATAGGTGTAGCCCTAGTCTCTGGCGCTGCACTAGCGAGCTTCTTTTTCATGCGCCAACGCACCTGATTCTTTTATCCTACGCTGGGTTGCCAACATGCACCTATGAAGTGATATCTGGACTTCAGCTGAATTACTAAATTAAAATCACCTTTTAATCTATTCCATAGCCTCACTTCCTTCCTGAAATCAAATGTATTGGAAGTGAGTCCCAATCACTTTCTTTACGTCACATAATCCCCGCAAGAGAGGCACTCAATCTATCTTTAGACCTAGCAACACACTGCATGATGTTTTAGGATTAAAACGAAATGAACCCACCATCGTTGAACCTACAACAAAGGACACAATATTTACTCCCCGTCTGTCTATACATAACCTGGGTTAGGCAGATATTTCTTCCCGCATTTTAAGCCACAAGGCTTGATACCTCAGCCCAATCTATGCTCATTACGATGGATGATCTAAACTTTGGCATCAACACTAAAGCAGATTTAGTAGCAACCTTTCTTTTTTAAAAGCTTATCTGGCTGCTTCCAAGCTTTACGAGGATCCATCTGGTCCTTCAGATTCTCCTTTGATGGCACCCAACATCACCAAAGATGCCTCCACTCATGCAGTTCAAGTAAGATCAATACAACCCCATAATCATGTATGAGTGACGCTTATTACCATAATATAGCTATTCTCCTTGAGGATATATAAACCCCTTATTATTTCCAATCCTATAGAGCTCTTTCTTCTCCTCCTGTAACTGCTGTGCAGCACAATTACTGCCAGGGCCCGAACAGCCAAGTAAATGCTCCCTCCAGGAGTACAACCTGGTCCCAGCCACTCAGTGCAAGCAGACCATACAATCCCTCTGCAGATGATATGAATACATACCAATAGATGCTAGGACCCAACAATATCTCTGGAGGCATTAAAGATAGCCCTGGTAACCCAGATGGCCAGAGAAGGCCAAAGATAAACTGTCTTCTGGGGAAGAGAGATGGTTAAACTTTAACACTGAGCTCCAAAACAATGCAACACTAATACAGATGCCTTGCCAAAGTAGTGAAAATTTTACTGGTATCGCTTGACCAAAGAAAGGGTGGTCTGAGAGATGTAAAGCAGCTGCACCACTGGAATCCCATAAAGACTTGGAAATGGTGGTTGCCAATGTCGTAACTGTGCTGTTTTAGCAGAGTTACAAGGGGGAAAATATTTAGAAACTGGATAATATTCTTTATTGAGAGATAATGATTATATAGTTGTTGTGAGTTGTGGATAACAGGAACATGATAGCGTTGATGACACTGTGGGATGGTGAAGGGGGTGGCTTGATCCTTGTAAAGAGTCAAGCGTCAAAACGAGTTGCCCACCAGAAGGGATCATCATCTGTTCATGTTGTTGGATTTGGTAATTTGAGTTGACTTCCTAGTCTGGCTTCAAGTGGCTAAGTAATCGGATTGCAGGTCACAAACCTGCTTGTTTGGAACCTTGCTGGCGGGTTGAGCCTGCTGTTTCAACACCCCCTCCCGGCTGAGGGTCAGTCTCCTCTGGGGGCAGGTCGTCAGGGAGGTCATTGGGAGCCCGGGCGCCATACTGGACTAACTGCTGTTCAGTGGCGGATAGCACAGTCTCTTGTTGTTTTTGCCTTGCCTTGCAAGGCCTGAGGCGATCATGGTGGAGGACTTTGTCTTGTTTTTGTTTCCCGAGTCCTTGCATGAGGTAAGTGTTGTTTTCATTTACCTTTAGGATGATGGCAGGGCCAAATTTCTCTGGCTGTAGTTTACTTTTGTCGGCATTCATGACCCAGACCTTGTCGCCAACTTCATGTCTGTCTCTGATGGGTGTGAAGGTCTTTTGTAGGCGCTTTTCTTCCCTTTCTACTTGGTCACTATTGGCCTGTATGACCTGGGGGTCTGAGCAGGGTGGAACCTTGCTTGGCATTTCCAGCTTAGGTCCTGATAGTGCTTGGATGATATTGGGTTGTGTTTCATAAACTAACTCGAAGGGGCTTTTGCCGGTGGATCTGTTCACGCGGGTCCGGTATACGAGCAATGCAGTTGGTAGCTGCTTGTACCAGTCCTCAGGTCTCCCGGCAGTGAGCTTGGCCAAGGCTTGCACAAGGCTACCATTCAGCTGCTCCACGCGTCCATTGGCCTGTGGGTGGTAAGGTGTTGTCACCGTGTGCTGGACCCCATTCTTAGTGAGGTATACATTGGTATCTTCCAAGGTCAATTCTTTGCCTCCATCAGTTATCAGGAGTTCTGGCTTTCCAAACTTGCGGATGATTTCTTTTCCTATGAAGCCGCGCACGTCATTGCATGTGTGTGTTTTAACTGCTTGTGCCACCAGCCATTTTGTGGCAAAGTCGATGGCGGTAATGATGTACTTTTTGTCACTATGTTTCCTGGGCATAGGCCCCACGATATCCAGGGCCCACATTTTGAATGGTAATTGTGTGTGAATGGGTAGTACTGACTTTGGAGGGGTTTTGCTTTTAGAAAACTTTTTGCATACTTTGCACTGGTCCAAGACTTCCTGCACGTCTCAATATAAGGTCAGCCACCAGGCCTTGTGTTTCAGGACTTCGTAAAGGTTGCGGCTTTTTGTGTGGCCCAGGTCTCTGTGATAACGTAGGATTATGTCAACTCGCTGGTGTGTGGGAATATAAGGGATGGTAGTTCCGTCAGACATTTTTTTATGTAAGGTACCATACACGTCTGGCAAATAGGTGCTTGTTCTTAATGACTGGTTTCTTTTGTTATGTCAGTAGTGCCAGGGGGGAAGCCCTTGTCCTTTGTCCAAAGTACCAAGAGGGGCCAGTCTGGGTTGAGCCCATTATCTCCCTCTTGTAGCTTGGACGTACAGGCGCAAGAGTGCGTCCGCCATGGTGAGTTCTGGACCAGGCTTGTACTGTATGAGCATATTGAATCTCTCCAGGAGTTCCATCCAGAGGGCCTAATGGCGGGATAGATTTTCTTGGGTTTTGAAATAGATGAGCAACTTTGGTCTGGTCAATGCTGTGAACTCTTCCTGTTGTTTTAGATAGCAACACCTTTTGACTAGGCAGTGTATGATTGCCAACAACTCTTTGTTGTGTATAGAATATCAGCACTTGCTGTCTGTCGGTTTGCGTGATTCATAGGCCACGGGTAGGAAGTCACCATCCTTGTTTTTGATTCATAGTGCTCCCCCAATGGATGCATCAGAGACGTCTGTCTCCATTTGGTACTCTCCATCATGTTAAGGATATTGTAGGATGGGTGCCGTTGCAAGCTTCTCCTTAAGACGTCTGAAGCAAAGGTCATGTTGGGGGGTCCATACAAACTTGGATTTGGCCCCAGTAGTGGCAGACAGAGGTGCAGTCAGGACACCACAGTCTGGTTATGAATTGTCGTACATAGGCAACCATTCCCAGGAAAGTGCAGAGTTCTGACTTGTCTTTGGGCAGTGGCATTTTGAAAATGACCTAGATCTTCTGGCTGTCAGGCTTAATGCCGTCTTTCAAAACTATGTGTCCCAAGAAGGGTAGCTGCTCGCAAAAGAACTGGCATTTGGAGGGCTTGGCTAGCAGCTTATGTTGCGCTAGGGTGGCAAAGACTGCCTCTAGGTCCTTGTGATGCTGTTCCGCTGAGGGACTGTAGACAATGATATTGTCCAGGTATACCAGGACATGCTTGCCTATGTGGGAAGCAAACACCTTGTTCATGAAGGTCACAAAGGTTGATGGGGCGTTTGTCAATGCCAAAGTTGAGTACCACACACTTGTACAAACCATATTTAGTGCAGAAGGCTGTTTTGGGAATATCCTCTTCCTTGATACAGATCTGGTTATAGCCTGCAGTCAGGTCATTCTTGGAGAAAACCATGGCACCACCCAGGGCATCAAAGAGGTCGTCAATGAGTGGTAGTGGGTAACATTTCTTGATGATAACTTTGTTTAGAGCTCAGTAGTCTGTGACTAAGCGCAGGGTACCATCTTTCTTTGCTATGAAGAATACAGTAGCACCAAAGGGTGACTGTGAGGGGCAGATAAGTCCTTTTTCCAATGCCTCCTTGAGGTAAGCACATAGAATGTTGTCCTTGTTTGGGGTGAGGCAATAGATGGGCCGCGCCTTAGGTACAGCTTCTCTTGAGTTGGATGGAGTGTTGGATGTGTTTCTCTGGTGGCAACCTGGGTAGAGCCTCCTTGAAGATTTCTGGGTGAAGAGCTACAATTTCACAATCCTGAGGTGTGGTGGTGTCCTGGTGATCTTTGAAATGTATAATCTTATACTGGCAGGAGTCCCAGTCAATTGCCTTGAGGTTCTCCTTTTCTTCCAGGGTCTCTGTAATACGTACAAAGACATGGTCGCACAGGAGTTGGTCTACTGAGTCAGGGTAGATCTGGTGATTGACACCTTCACGTTTGATTGTCAGTACAGAGGTTGTCCAGTCCACATGGGGGTTGTTCTTTCTTAGCCAGTCCAATCCCAGTACAATGTCAAACTTGGGAAAGTCAATGACGGGACCTTGAATGCTGGAATATAGGTTCTCTAGCATGACAAAGAAGGGGGCAGTTTCCCATGTCACAATAATGTGATGTGATGGAAATTACTGGATAATATGAAGCTGTTTCTAAATGATGGGGAATTACAAACCAAATCCACATAGAATTGATTATTAACCACCAACATGGCTTCAGATATTTTTTTGTGAAATTTCCAATTGAAACTCCAGGATTAAGTAGAACTAGTAGTCCTAACCAGAGTAAACCAAGATAAATGACCTGGGAAAGCATCAATGCATCTTCAGCGTAAAATTCTGGGCATTGAGAAGGGACACAATTTTCAGTTTCAAGAATGGGGGAAGGAGCTGCAAAATTGGCTGGCATGAAATTGACATTTGGAGGCACCAACGACAAAGTTCCCGATGCTGGGCCCCATCTTCCTGAAATGATTTGGTTCAGAATCAGATTGTACGGGATATACTGTAACAGCCCAATCACAGGATGCATTTTTAAAATTTAAAATTTAGAACTTGGGATAATTAATTTTTATTGAGTAAATTTAGGAGGACTCAACTCTTAGAGTTGAAACAGGGGAAACTATTCAATCTATATCAGAAAAATTGACTAAGCAATACCACCTGAGTCCTGACCTCCTATTCCTTCTACGTTGCTAAGTAAGTATCTGGTCCAAGTTGCAAAGAACTCTTGTGTGACTAGTCTCTGACAACCATACTGATTAACAAGCTCATATCGGATGACCCTCATATTACGTCAATTTATCAACGTTAGTTTGAAAGGGGGAGCTGGTTTCAGCTGGTGGACTGGAGCAGCTGTGACCCATTTTTGATCAACCGTTTGGTTTAAATCTGTTAACTCGGTCAATTTTGATACAGGTTTTCTGGCCTTCTGAGCCTTCTTACTTGGACGGACAATACCCGGCATTATGGAATCTACCATGACATGTGATGTTCATTAGCTAAAACTATGCTTTTAATCCTGCGAAGGATTAGTGGCTAACTTAAACTTATCTACAAAGCTGCTGTTGACCAGGGTTCTATCTGTGCCCAAGTCCAGGAGTGCTAAGCCTGTGTAACTGCAAAAGCAGAAAGGGTAAGACATCAGTTTATTTGGGTGTCTGGCAATGGTGTACAGTACCAGGTCTTCCGAGGGTACTTGAATCATTGGGCATTGATCCACATCCTCAGGCTGGTATTCATTTTTGGGCAAGTCAGGAATAGTCTGGGGAGAGCTTGGCTTGCTTAGTGCTCTCCCTGGGCTTTTTCTTTGTCTTGACCATCTTGAGTAGCAGTGACACAAAAGTGGGTTCAGTTTGATTGGCTGTTGTCCCTGTTCCTGTGCCCATTTGCACCTGCAGGTTTGTGGTTTGCACTGCTGTTATTTTTCCCAGGGGGTGGTCTGTTGGAACGCCCAGCTGGGTGAGAATCTTTGAGGAGCTCTCTCTTTCCTGTTTGTGCCTTGTGGAGGGCGTTATAAGTTTGTTCCACTTTCTCTGCCTTGCAGTATAAGCTTTGCAAGTTGGTTACTTGGTCCAGGTTCACGTGTCTCATTATGTGTGACTTGAGCACATCACAGTACATGAGATGAGTGGCTGGAGTGTCAAAAGCCATATTGGAGGGGGAACATAGTCAGAGTTCCTCGTAGGCGCAGGTGAGCTCTGTCATGTTCTGAGGCGCAACACAGACACACAACAGGAAATCCTAACCTTAGGATTGAATTTGTACTAAGTCTCAGTTAAATGGCAGGAAAGGCTATGTGATTACCTTGTGGCCCTGGATGAATAATCTCTACTAGTTGTGGCTAAAGAGAGGCGCCAAAGTACTAGAAGACACAAAGACAAAAATGTGAATAGAACTTAATTTTTATTGGTGAATAAGGAATGCAATATATAGTGGTTTACGATACCACAAAACAATACCAGGAGGTTAGGATCACTTGCCACAAGCATGAGTGGGGTAAGTGAGTTGTGCAGAGTCAGGAAACTAAACAATTGTATTTCCCAGTTCATATATAGACTCATTTTGAGAGGCAAAAGTGAAAGAGAGAGATTTGTCCTTGAAATAACCCACCAAAGGCAAAATTGAAACATGGTGAATGGTGGCATTCACTAACATTGCCCCCCTCTAGATTGGCCTTAGGGGGGTATACTTGCAGAGGAACTTGGCATGTACTCGGACCCTTGCTTGAAGGTCACTTCTAGAGGGCCAACCCACAAAGTATCTAGTTTGTGAGTGCGTCCTCCAACTCTATGCTGATAGTAAAGAATATGGTCCCCAATGTTGAACTCAGGCAAGGAGGAGCGTCCAGCATTATCAGAGGAGAGCTCAAGCATCTTAGTCTTATATGCAGAGGTATAAGCAGTGGCCTGTATATCAATTATGTGGTTGACTAGATCTTTGATATGGCTGTCAGGATTCATGGCCTTATCAGAGGAGAGTAGGGCGCTCCCAAGAGAGACAGAGTGGTAGTCTCACGCCCATACAGCATAGCAAAGGGGGAATATCCAGTGACACAATGCTTGCTAAGGAAATACACAAAGAGAGCAGCAGGTAAGTATAGATCCCAGTTAGCAGCGTCAGAGTAGGTGAGCTTTCTCATGATAGAAACCAGTGTTGAATTTGCACGCTTGACTTCCCCATTGGTAGAAGGATTGTAGGGGGAAGAGAAGGACTGGTGAGACCCCAAGTCCTCAATAACAGAGGTTACCAACTTGGCGTTGAAATGAGTCCCATTATAAGATAGCAACACTTGAGGGCAGCCATGGCAGTAGAAAACATCTTGCAACAGGAAGGCAGCAGTTTCTTAGCAGTGATGTCCTTAGTAGGGTGAGCTTCTACCCACTTGCTGAAGTGATTAACAGCAATTAGGATAAAGCAGCAACCAGAGTGGGAGCAGGGGAGAGGACCTATAGCGTCAATGCTGACAGTATGAAAGGCATGTTAAGGGGGAACTAATTTGAACTCCCAGGAGGCATCTTATGGTCTCTGGAGATGGCAGTTGTGGCAACTAGCTATGACATCAGTGAATCAGCAGGTGAAGGTTTCCCCAGAAGTAATTCTTCTGGAACCAGTCAAAATTCTTGGCAATGCCTCCATGTCTGGTCTCTTTATGAGCTTGTAGCACCAGCAAAAGGCAAAGACTAGGTTGTACATAAGGCAGGTATTGATCTTGTACTTTTTTGAAGAGCTGATTGTCACAAATGAGTGTATCTTCAGATAGTTTGGACAAGGCTAATTGGACTTCTTCTGTCTTGCTTTCCCAAGAGGAAGGATATCCAATTAGTTCATACAGTTGATCAGCCTCAGCAGGGTGTAGCGTGAGGATGGGCATTCTGGATAAGCCATCAGTGTTCTGATGTTGAATCCCAGGGCAATGAAGCACAGTGAAGTCATAACCTTGCAAGCAGAGGGCCCATCTAGCTAGTCGTCCTTCTGACTCCTTAAGATGTTGTACCCACTTAAGCAAAGTGTGGTTGGGGACAACAGTGAAATGGGTACCATACACGTAGTGGCAGAACTGTTTGGCTGCATGCAACACAGCAATACATTTTTCCTCCATAACACTGTAGTTCTTCTCATGATTGTTTAGAACACAGGAAGTATAAGCCACATGATGGTCCACACCTTTGTCCTCTAGTTGGTCCAAGATAGCCCCAATAGCAAGGTCACTAGCATCAGTGTATAGGATGAATTCCTTGTCATAGTCAGGATACACTAGGATGGGAGCCTCTTTGAGTTTCTGTTTAAGGGTCTCAAAGGCTTGCTGCTGGCTAGTGGTCCATTCAAAAGGGACATTACGTAACAGCTGGACTAGAGGTTCACTATTATTGGCAAAGTCAGGGATGAACTGCCTATAGTAGCCCATCATACCCAGAAAGACTTGTACCTCTTGCAAGTTGGTGGGTGGAAGCATTTTTGTTGATGGCTTCAACCTTCTTAGTCATTGGGCAAATTCCTGTCTGGTTTACTTCATGGCCCAAGAATTCAAGATGCTCTTTGAAGAAATCACACTTAGATGGTTTTAGCTTGAGGCCAGCATCTCAAATCTTTATGAACACCTCTTTGAGATGAGCCAGGTGATTAGTAAAGGTAGCACTGAAAACTGTTATATCATCTAAGTACACTAGGACACATGACAGTTTTAAGTTGCAGAGGATGGAGTCCATGGCTTGTTGGAAGGTAGCTGGGGCATTGCAGAGTCCATGTGGCATGCAGGTAGGCTCAAACATCCCTTCAGATGTAATGAGCACAGCATTTTGGTGATCCTTGGGGAAAAGGTCAACTTGCCAGTATCCAGATGCCAGATCCATTGCAGAGAAGAACTTAGAGCCTCCAAGATGGCAGAGAGCATCATCAATACGCGGCAAAGGGTAAGAGTCCTTCTTGGTTAAAGAGTTCAATTGTCAATAGTCCATCACAATACAATTACCTCCATCTTTCTTTTTTAAGATGAGTAGAGGGTGAAGACCAAGGACTTTGGGAAGGGGCCAGTAGCCCAGAGTCCAACAGTTGTTTGAGCTCTTTAGACACCTGAGCGTCCTTCACATGTGGCTGCAGCGATATGGTTTAGCATCAGAAGGGGGGCGTCTCCAGTATCAATCTGATGGATAACACCTTTAGCTTAGGCCATAGTCGGTGCTGTCCTTAGCAAAGATGTCAGAAAATTGGTCTAGAAAGTCTAGCACCTCCTTCTGTTGAACCAGGGATAGCTGCGGGAAGTCTTTCGCAGTAAACAAGGATAGGACTTGGGGCTCATCCTCAGGTAGGTTAAAATCTTAGAACAGTGCCAAAGGGATAAAGGGACAGGACATCAGGAGCGCTCAACAACTTGCCATAACCAACAACCTGCCCTCTAGATACATTTATGGGGAGAGTAGTTAGGTTGGCTACTAGCAATTGAACAGGGTCCTTATGGGAGACATCTAGGATTCCAGGACAGAGGTAAGGTTCATTGCAACCTAGTGAGGGAGGAGAGTACAACTCCAGGAAAGTTTGTTCAGGTAGCTCATACAATATTTGGGAGTCCAAGATGGCTTGAGAGCCAGGGGGGATGGTTACAGAGGACGTGGCCAGGAGAGGGATCCCCTCAGATGCAGGACAAGCCATGGGCAGACACTTCATGTTGGAGGAGTGGGTACAGTATTTTAGAGTGAAAACACCAGTGGGGAATTCTAAAGCACACATCTTGAGGCACTTCCCAGGGACTTTAACTGGCTCTTCAAAGATCAGAGAGACTTTGTACCCCAGAATAGAGAGGTAACCATCTTTCAAGTTGATGATCCCATTGTATTCTCTAAGGAACTGGGTACCAACTAAGAGATCATAGCTCTCATTCTCCAAGACAACTGCAGGCGCAGCTAGGAGAAGCTTGCCAAACCGCATGGGGAGAGCAGAATATGCTCCTATAGAGCATGAGTCATGGATAGCCCAGCTGTACCATACAACTGATGATAATTAAGGTCAGGGGCAAGCTTGAGCTTCTTGACAAGCTTTGAGGAGACAACATTAACAGGAGAGCCAGTATCCAAGACAGCCTCAATCTTCACCTTTTGGATGAATATTTCCACGTAAGTGGTAGTACAACCAAAGGGTGGGAGGACAGCCAGGATGTCTTGAGCCTCTGCTAGTTCCTTGTCCCACTTCTCAATCATACATCATAATCCTGGAAACTCTTTATAGACAGTTTGGAGAGGAAGAAAAACTGACACATTCTTTAATACAGCGTCAGCATCTTCAGCGGCTTCTTCTGATGACTCTACTAGCACAGGGAACCTCTTTTCTTGAGTGAGGTATGGGTGAGAGATAACTTCTTTGGCCTCAGACAGAGGCTTAGTAGTTGTCATAGTCTTTCCTGATTGTAACTTTTAGGGGACTGCAATGGTTTTGGGGACAGCAAGAACTGAGTATCTGTACACGTCAGGGTCATTGACATCAGAATTGTCCAAGTCAGAGTTGTCAGAGATATTGTAAAACAACAGGAGGATAGGAGGAGCCTCAGTATCAGCAGGCTCAGAGTCGGTTATAGAGGGAGAGATTGAAAGAGACTGGGAAGAGTTGTCAACTGAGAGCGTCTCTGCCTCTAGGTTGACTGCTCTTTTCCTGCCTGCTCCTTGGGATCAGCTCCTTCAACCCAAGGATTGACGCAAACTCAAGAAAGGTGACCTATCTGGCCACAGTTGTGGCAACCTTGACATTGAGGAGGATTTTGCGAGTTCATTGTAAGGATGCAAGGGCCACAGGAAGACAAACCAGAGTTAGAGGCAGCACAATTCTCCCAAACAACTTCTCCAGAGTGGGTAAGGTGCATATCCTGCAACAATGTCTTTATGCTCTTCATGGAGGTAAAGTATAGCTTTATGGGCTTTGAAATGGAAGCACAGAAGCTGGTTAACCTTGAGGGCTTGAGCGCAAGCCATGTAAGCTTCATGGGCCATCAATTGTCTGCTTGTTATCAGTTGCTGTCCTTCCATGTAGAATATGCCTTCAAATTCAGCTAGAGTCTCCTTAGGCTTGAAAGCAATGTGCATGAAGGCGTCCTTCTTCACTTCCAAGCTAAGGTCACCACCAAATTTATTCAATCAGAAGCTGCTTCATATCTTCCCAAGTCTTGATGGTGGGCAGCTTCAGGCACCACCACCTCTTGGCAGGTTGGGTGTAGACAGGTCAAAATATGTTCTTTCTTAACCTCATCTGATGCTTGTCTCTATGGCAGTTTCATAGATAGTTAGGAAATCTGCAATAGTCAAGGTTTTGGGATCAAAGACTTGCTTAAAGGTAGGCTTGAAATGTGCTTCAGGAGTTGGACCACCATTGTTGCTTTTGACTACATTTATGCACGGGGAGAATTCTGCTTTAGATTTAGAGGGGGGCTGTCTAGCCCACAGCTGTTGAACACTTTCCTCAAGGGTAGTCAGGGTCTCAACAGCGCGGGCACCTGTATTGTTAGCTAGAGTGGTCTGTTACTCAGTAACATCTAGACATTGGCCTTGGGAGGTTACTACTGTGGAGAGCTCAGCCATTTGAGAAGTAAGGGATGGCCCCACTGAGAGGCAAGGGGCAAACCTGTTGTTTACTGAGTCAATCAACTCACTCATCTCTTGTACATCCCTGTCTAGCTCAGCATGGTCCCATTTCAAATTTGATCCACCTTATTAGCTAGGGCAATCAACTCCATAGCGCATTGGATTTGAGGGGCTCCTGGCAAATCAGGGCAGCAGCCATCTTCATCAACAACCCCAACTGGACCTGCAGCAGTTGCCACTATTTTGTGTAGGGCAGCAAGTTCCTGCTGTAGCTCAGTAACTTGAGTGGTCAAAGCAAGCACCTGTGGTTCAGGCTGAGGAGCTTCAGTAGGACGTCCCTGGCTGCAGGTAGACACACATAGCTCTCAAATGGCATCCCATAGTCTCTGCTCTCTATCCACCAAATCATCTGATGGGGAGAAGGCAGAGCATCTGGCTTGGGCATAGATAATTCATTCACTTGATTCTGGAGCTTGGCAATAGCAGCAGCAGTAACAGCTCTTTCTTGATTGAATTCTGCACTGAGCTCATTAAGGCACTTTAGCAGCAAGGTCTGCTACCTGCTGCAGTTGCTCAAAGGAATAAGTGCTAAATGCATTGAGCTGTTGTACAAGTTGCTCAAAGTTAGTGAGATAGGCGTTCAGGGTGGAATCAACTTGGGCGAGCCAGGGCTGTTCCAACTGGTGGAACTCATTTAAATACTCTCTGACATATTCAGGGATAGATTGGCGCATTTGTTCAATGGAATTAACCAAATAGGTCTAGGAGGTGACAGAGTTGCGTTGATTGTCTGATACCAAGGAAAACAGGGAGTGGATCCACTATTGATAGGCAGCAAACTGATCCCCAGTGATGAGTGACGGCTGCTTGTAGAGACAAGATTTCTTGAACATGGAGCCCTAACACCATTTGATGGTAGGCTAAGGCAGGCTGAACAAAGGATGACAGTAGGTGCTCAGCGGAGCCAGCTGCTGAGAGGAGATGCTGTGGAAATTGAGGAGCCACAATCAATTTGTAGTATTCAGCCCAACTGAACTGCAACTGGAGGCAAGGGATGGCTCCTTCACCGGCTATCCCAAGGGCTACTGCCATGACTTGTTCTAAGTCAGGGGTACCCACGGGGTAAGCAACTAGGCAGGGACCATTCCCAAGGTTCAGTACATTAGGGAAAATAGGCAGGTCCTGTGATGTCTTCCTCAATAGGAGGGCTGCTAATTTCAGGTGAAGTCAGCTCTTGTATAGGCGGAGGCAAGGGACCTGAAAACATAGATGCAGGAAGGGATAACCAAGGGACTTACAGCCCCTGTAGTGAGCACCATTTTTATTGTGTTCTGAGGCGCAGCACAGACACACAACGGGAAATCCTAACCTTAGGATTGAATTTGTACTAAGACTCAGTTAAATGGTAGGGAAGGCTATGCAATTACCTTGTGGCCCTGGATGAATAATCTCTACTAGTTGTGGCTAGAGATAGGCGCCAAAGTACTGGAAGACACAAAGACAAAAATATGAATAGAACTTAATTTTTATTGGTGAATAAGGAATGTAATATATAGTGGTTTACAATACCACAAAACAATACCAGGACGGTAGGATCACTTGCCACAAGCATGATTGGGACAAGTGAGTTGTGCAGAGTCAGGAAACCAAACAATTGTATTTCCCAGTTTTTATATAGACTCATTTTGAGAGGCAAAAGTGAAAGAGAGAGATTTGTCCTTGAAATAACCCACCAAAGGCAAAATCAAAACATGGTGAATGGTGGCATTCACAACAAGCTCCTTCACTGTGCCAGTCTGGGTCAAGTTCTTTACTTGGCAGATGATCATAAGTGTGGTGTCCTTCAGCACAAATCTTGCCAAGAAGTCCTGTTTGAAGGTGTCCCAATTCTTCTTGGCGTGTTCTTCATGCCACTTGTTGCACCAGGTACCAGCATTGTGAGTCAGTCAAATGGAGATTTCTGCAATCCAAAATTGTTCCAGGAATTCCATCTGGGCCAGCTTGCTTTGGGCAGACTGGATCCATGCTGTAGTGTTATTGTTGTTGGCTCCTGAAAAGGGTTCCAGGGCAGCACTTTAAAGTCTGTTGGGCTACGTAGGCTGGCATGGTATTCTCATCAGTTGCACGAGGCATAGAGGAGGGAGCCTGGAAGAACCCTTGTGCAGACAGGGCGTTGAAGGCAGAGAGTGGGATCACCATGTTTTGGTACAGAACAAAGCCATCTGGTATTTTGGTACTAGGAGCATACAGAGTCCAGTCTAGTGGGAGGCCAGACATGAATCTATTGAGGTTTTGTTGACTGCAGCAAGTACAGGCAACATGCATAATTTTGCAAAATAAGGTAAGATGGGAAACCTACTTCTGCCACCAATGTTGTAATTGTGCTTTTTTAGCAGAGTTACAAGGGGAAAAATATATAGAAACTAGATAATATTCTTTATTGAGAGATAATGATTATATAGTTGTTGTGAGTCGTGGATAACAGGAACATGATAGCGTTGATCACACTGTGGGATGATGAAGGGGGTGGCTTGATCCTTGTAATGAGTCAAGCGCCAAAACAAGTTGCCCACCAGAAGGGATCAGCTTTTGTTCATGTTATTGTATTTGGTAATTTGAGTTGTCTTCCTAACTTGGCTTCAGGTGAATGAATAATTGGGTCACAGATCACAAAACTGCTTACTCAGAACCTTGCTGGCAGGTTAAGCCTGCTGTTTTGACAAAATTCACCCTGGTTTGATGCCTAACAAGTTTATCAGATGTCATCATATCCATCTCCTACTTTAAGCTATCCATAGCTTTTGACAATTTTGATGAGCAAGGAAGAGCCACCACCCAAAAAGGGAGGAAGAAGGCCAAGAAGGGGACTTTTATTGGTGCATTTCTGGCTGTTTTGGCCAAGGGGTTTGTCTATATTGGAAAACCCCAGCTTTAATCAATGGCTACAAGTACAGCCACATCCTCAGTGAATTACTTGACTCCTGGGATAGCTCAAATTCCAAACACCAAGTTTTCTTGAGCCACCAGATGGAGTGTACCTCCACTGCCCTCAAGGCTATTCAAGGACGCGGGCACCAGGCTCTGTGTACTCAGCCAGCCATGCAGACATCCATATGGGTGATGTTGTGTTCTTTGACAATGGAGATACACTCCGGGAGCGCTACCCTCAGGCTTTCAACAATCTCTATCTTGGGGTCCTCAATCACAAGTCTCTCTTTGGTCAACAGATAGTGGCTGACTTGTTTTCCCAAATTGTCTTCCACATGAACATGGGTAACCAATCAAGCAAGGATAAGCGCCTCCCACTCTGTGCCACAGCCACATATCAGCCAATCAAGGCTTTGACTAATGAAGAATACAGTGAGCAGTATATGGTAGCCATCACAGTTAATTCTCCTGCCTCTACCCCGCTACTACTCCCCACCTTTCAGCCCCACCCACCCAATCCCAGAATTCACAGGCCAGCACCACCTCAATGCATCTCTTCCTACAATACTCTGCCTACTAGGCATCACTCTTCCCTGCCCCTCAATAAACTCCCTGTTGCCAAACATTTTCTATTTATATTATCTTTATTTTGAACTTCATTTGCTCATTTTCTCTTTGTTTATAGTTGGTTTTATTCTTTATGTTCAGTTTATTTCTATAAAATCATATATTTACTATGCCATGTATATAGATCCAGAAAAAAGTTATTTTTAGTACTGTCACAACATCTTCAACCACTTCCCTCTCAGGGAATTAACACCCTGAGTAGTTCACCAAATGAGTCACCAAATGGCTCACCAACTAATCATTAAGTTGGTGGCACTCCTATCATTCACCCATTGTTTACGGGGATCAAACAATCCAGATCCTAAAAGGAACACAACTTGAATAAGCCTTGTGACTTAAGAGGAACATTAATCAGATAAGCCCCATGACCTCCATGACGTACATGAACAGCATGTGGTTTTCCACAATACTATATATTATCCTATATTAATATCCAATAAAGTATCATTCTCTTCTTAATTTCCCCTTTATCTTGTTTATTATACTTCATAAGAAGTATATACCCAATACACACAAAACTTAAGAAATGTGAATTCTTCCAACCCAAGGTGGAATTCCTGGGCTACGTTTAAAGACTGGAGGATTTGCAATGGCTCAGGACAAGGTGGACGCTGTAACCTCCTGGCCTACCCCTACATGCTGGAAAGATGTCAGAAGCTTCCTGGGGTTAGCAAACCATTGCAGAGACTTCATAAAAAAATTTCCTCTATAACACTGCCACTGACCAGGCTCTGATTGAACAAGGTCTCTGTTTTTCTGGACTGATGAATGCACCTCTGAGTTTGAGACCCTGAAAACGCTTTCACGTCTGCCCCTGTCTTTGCCATGCCTGACCTGTCCAAACCTTTTGTGCTTGAGACAGATGCATTCAACTTTGCGGTGGATGGGGTCCTTCTTCAGGAAGGAGGGGATAGTATGCTATATCCTGTAGCACATTACTCCAAGAAGATGCTGCCTGCTGAAGTGAACTACCCAATATACGACAAGGAGATGCTAGCTATAATGAAGACATTGAAGCATTGGCGCAGATATCTATGCAGTGCTGAACACCCTGTAAAGGTCCTGATGGACCACAAGAACTTGGTTTACTTCTTCTAACCACATCAGCTTAACCAACAACAAGAAAGATGAGCTCTAGAACTGGCCAACTAGACCTTGACCATAGACTACAAGCCAGGAAAGGTGTAGATGGTACCAGACGCCTTGAGCAGGAGAGCAAACCTAATCCCCTCCTCTGCAGAAATCAAGGACTGCAACACCCATACACTACTAGACCCTGTCAGCCTAGGAATACAACTGATGTACTTGAAGATTGCCGCCAGCAAACCTGATGTGATAGAAGCTCAGAAGCAAGACACTTATTTAATCAAACTAGTCAAAGCCCTGGAAAAGGACCCAGAGTGCCATCACTCAAAGAAAGGCTACTCCCTGAAGGGCGCCACCTTGCTGATCTACAACAGAATCTATGTACCCAAGGGCCCAACCTGAACCAATATATTGATTGATCACCACAATTTGGAGATGGCCGGTCACCCTGGTAGACACAAATTCCTCCTAAGCATCAAGCAGAACTACATATGGCCTGGCATGGACAAGGAAGTAGCAGCCTACATCAATGGTTACAAAACCTGAGGAAGAACCAGGACACGTCACTCAAAGCCAGAAGAATTACTGAGACCTCTGGACATCCCTGCTGGACCCTGGAAGTCAGTGTCAATGGATTACATAGTAGATCTCCCTCTTTTAAAATACTTTAACGCAATCCTAGTCATGGTTGACTGTTTCACAAAAATGGCTAACTTCCTCCCAACCACTACCCACTGCACGGCAGCTGAGACTGCCAGACACTTCCACAACCACATCTTGATGCAACACGGCACACCAGAAGAAATCATCACCAACCAAGGACCCCAGTTCACTTCCCACTACTGGACCCAAGTGATGAAAGACCTTAGAATAAAATGCTGTGTGTCAATCTCCTACCACCCAAAGACAGACAGACAAACTGAACGGGTCAACCAAACCTTGGAACAATACCTCCAATGCTACGCCAACTCAGACCAAGACAACTGGGCAGAGATGCTACCCATGGCACAATACGCCTATAACAGTAAAGACCATGCATCCAAGGGTATGTTTCCCTTCAGGGCCAACTACAGGTTCAACCCCTCCTGGGACCCCACCATCAGCAGCAAGGAGCAGAATACTGCAGGGCAAAACTGGATTGAAAAAATACATGCCACACAAGAAACCTGCCTTAGGAACCTAACCTGTGCCGTCAAGACCTACAAGGTGTTTGCTGACAAGAAAAGGACCCCCAGGAAATCTCTAGAGATAGGCAATGAAATTTAACTTGGCTCCTGGAACTTCCCCTTACATGTACCTAGTAGGAAGCTAGCTCACTGCCGCTGCAACTCTTATAAGGTTGTAGAGCAAATAGGAGAAGTGATGTACATCTATAACTGTCACCTACTTGGAAAATCCACACCATCTTCCACCAATCATTGATATTCAAGAAAGAAGGAACCTCCCTCCCCCACCAGAAGATCAAGACCAATCCCCTGCCTATTCAGGAGGGACACACAAATGAATATGGGGTCAAATACATCCACAGACATTGCCTTCACTACAAGACTCTACAGTACTATGTCAAATGGGTGGGTTACCCCCCCCCAAAGAGAGTACCTGAGAACCTGTCTCCAACCTGCCTTACGCACACGGAGCCATAAAGCAATACTTGGACAGAAAGGCAAGTAAGGAGAGGGGCAACAGGAGAGAAGGGGATAATGTCACAAATGACAAACTCCTGTTGACTATGCTCATGGGAAAACCTCCAATATGGGATTCAAACCCCAATACTCTGCAGGCTGCCAGCCTGCAGGACCAGCCACCTGCAGTGTTCTGGGCTCAAACCAAAGCAGGATTTGACTTTGGGGAATTTCCTAAGGCTTGATGAACTAAAATTACTTGCATTGAGGCTCCCCATGCAAAAGGTTCCTGTTACCCTGACTAATGAGAGTGCAGGACAAGCCAAAGATTCTGAAATAAATTGGGCCACTGCAGCAGGGGAAGCCAAGAAGCTTCCTGTGTAATGTGTGCCACCCAAAGATGACCAATACTACAACATGAAAGAGAAATTTGATTTTTCTCAGTTCAATCCAGACAATGAAATAACTCCCACAATGGATGCCACCTAGGGCCGCAAAAACCTGGTAGATGGTAGCACCAGGCTCAAAGGAACTTGTAAAAGTTTTTTCATGGCAGATGGGTGTACTTATACCCTGGGCCGCCAGGAAGTTGCACATTGCCATTCTTGCAATAAAGTGACATGAACCTTTGGTTCAACCAGGTTATTCCATATTTGATTTTAGCTCTATTTCATTTGCAGTCCACCTCCTGTGGTTCTGTATCTCACACCCATCAACCCCAAGAAACTGCAGACCAACTGCTCAAAATATATTGTCCACCAGGAGCTCCCTTTGGCCCGGTACATTTAACAGAATATCCACCCAACCCAGTGTATTTGGAGTTCACTCTAGAGGAAATCCTTATATACAATCTAGAGGCCAGAACTAGAGAGACAGAGACCATTTACAGAGAAGGAACCAAAGTCACCAGACCTCCCCTACTATTCCGCGACAAGTACAACCACTTGCCCCCCTATTTAGTTCCAATGACACCACCTTTTACCCTGCGGCCCAACCACCCACAGGAATCTGTTGCAACCAATAAATCTACCTCCACTCAGTTATTTGGGGTGATGTACATCACTCTCACCGGCCTGATTGATTCAATAGTACCTGCAAGCAGACCCTGGGCTCTCCTGGTCAAATTGTTATCTTATATTTCAAAGTTAGCACCAATATTGTGGTGGGCCCTACCCACAGGACCCACAGGCCGTCTGCCCGTAAGTTCTCAAGAACCCTCACAGGCTGAATCCCTGACACTCCCCAAGATATGAAATGTTGACAGGGTTCATAGTTGTGTCTATTTTATACTAAAATAAATAGTACTTTTTTATAAAAGTACTATTTTTTGCTCTAAACTAATAATGTATTGAGTGGAAAACAATAGGAAAGAACTACGCTTCATTGTTAAATAAAAAGGGAACATGATAAAAAGCATTAGTTTCAATCATAGACTGTCATTGAGGCCTGCTCATCTGCACACATTGTTTCTAAATTTAGCTGACAACACTAAAATATAGACTAAAATAGAATTAGGGCAACACAGCAGGTGGCCCAGACTTGGGGTAGATTTTAAAAGAAGGCTTATTAAGTTGCTCTGAATAAAAGAGAAATTGATACAAGACATCTTTGCTGAGGTATATAAAAGCAGTATTTATACTTATGTCTCTTAATTAAGCATAGGCAAATTTCTACCTGTGTCAGGAACCCACCCTGTAGGAAGAGAATTTCCTAAAATGTGGATTAATGAAGAAGGATTCAAACCAGTGAGCATGGACCCAATGGAAACAGATACCCTTTCCAAATAGAAGATCTCTCCAAATATGCAATAACAACAAAGTAGAGGATTGAATCAATCAAGAAACATATAGACCCTTAATTAAGAGAGCAAGAAGACAATGTCAAAGGGGTGGAATATATTACAGATGATGGGAGTATTATATGTCATCTGAAATTTCTCTTTAACTGGAGGAGTCTTAGAAAAGGGAGAAACAGTGTACTATTTACCAGTAATCACAGGAGCCTATTTCCTCTCTTGGTAGTGATGGGTATCAGTCCCAGATCCTGGTCTAGCATTGCAAAGTTTGCAGAGGAATGGGCTAGGTGAAATAATGTTAGAATCAGTAACCATTCAAGCCCTATTATCCCTAAATTAGTAGGATTGGGTGGTTTCATGGTCTCTGTATCTGTATCCTTCAACAATAAGAAGTTTTTGATAGGTCTGAAATCTTTATTGATTATGCAATTGCCTTAAACAAGGCTCAAAGGTTTATATAGCATAAAGATTGGGTAGTTGTAAATGGAAAATCAACTGTTATGTAACGGGGTTAGATGAAATAGAAAGAAAATGCTATCATTAACACTCTCAAACATATCTAAAATACTTAACGTCAAACCAACTACTTTAGATTACTCAACAGACTTAAAGAAACACAAGGATAACTGGAACTTGAAGATAATCACAAGAGTAGTTAAATAAGTAATTAATAATCATCAACAAGCTCTTAACTTAAAGCATTGTGATTTACGGAGCCTCTTAACTTTAAGAAGCAATTGGGATGATATCAGAAATTTTTTTGTCTATGATTGGCTGGAATCCTTACAATTGGTAGTTATACACACATAACTAACTTCATATGTGGGTTTTTTTAAGATTAAGTTGTTGTTTTAGAAACAGAGGAGTCTCAGGTTTAACTTTTGGTCTGATCTTCATTAACATTATGTTAACATAATTGGATGTTAAATTGTTAGTTTCTTTTCTTTATGACTGTTGCAACATCTTTGATTACTCCCTCTTGGGGAATCAACACCCCGAGTAAATCACTGAGCAGCTCACCGAGTGGTTCACTGCCCAGTCAATAAACTGGTGGCACCATTATCAGTTAACCATCTATGACGGGGATCACTCAATCCAGGTCCTAAATGGAATACACTTTGATTAAGCCTTGTGACTCAAGAGGGACATTACTCAGATAAGCCCTATGACCTCCATGACGTACATGGACTCGTGTGGCTTGTCATGATACTATATAATATTTTATATTTATATCCAATAAAGTATCATTCTCTTCTTAATCTTCCCCTTTATTTTGTTTATTATCCTTCCCAGAAGTATAAAATTGACATGACCAATTGAGCCAATTAAATTTTCAGTTTTAGCGCCTACTATAACGGGGCAAAGATCTTTAATAAGACATAAAGATTGAGGAAAATGAGTGTTAGGATCACCAGAAATTATGGTCCTGACAACCTGGGCCACTTCCAAGAGCTATCCAGCCAGCAGGTGACTGTAAGTTAACAAAGATGATTGTTTCATATTAATCAGAGCTTCTCTAATACAATAGATTTTTTATCTTACTGTAAATTCAGAACCTGAACATAAAAATGCGGGATTGTCAAATACTTGGTCCAAATTTTGAATCACTTTTGCGGGATAGCCTTTTTTAATTAAACTGATTTTTTTGAGTATTTATTTGAATTTTTAAAAATGCGGGAACTCATAGACACTTTGCAAAGTTCAAGTCAAACTGCATATTTCCAATGGACGAAATGAATTAACTGGAATCAGATTTGAAGCGTTCAAATCCATCAACCATTTCCATTAAGTTTACTATGTTTTTTGGAATTGCGGGATTGTCAAATCCAAGAAACAAATTTCAAATTGCTTTTGAATGCCACTAGTAAACTCAAATAATAATTGTGGGAACTGGAATCCAAATTAAAAGTAAAGTAAGTAACTAGGACAAATCAACCCAATTCAAGAAGCTCCACTCTGGATAAAATCAAATGAAAAATCCAATCTAAACACCCATGTTTAGACATGAAATTAAGTGAAATGAAAAATTATCTAAACTGGAAATGATGCAATATTCTGCACTTTAAATCACTAAAATAGCGACCATAAAACCATATAATCATTTATGAGCTACTCTCTTTCTTCCTTGAAATTTTTAAAAGTTTTTTGGCCCCTGGCTACGCCGGGGGCCAAAAACTTCTTTCAAGGAAGAAGGAGAGGGGGGAAAGATAAACCATTAGTTTACTAACCATGTATTCATGTATTGCTACTAAGAATACTTGATTACAGTAGATTTCAGAAGATGCTAATAATAAAGTAGAATTATATATTACAATCTATCTTATCACATTATCTTTCCTTTGGTGTGTTGATAATGTGTTTGCAATTAATTGGACAGCTTGATTTCCTATTGCCAAGGCGACTGGAGGTGAAGCTGTCCAATTAATTGCAAGCACATTATCAACACACCAAAGGAAAGATAACGTGATAAGATAGATTGTAATATATAATTCTACTTTATTATTAGCGTCTTCTGAAATCTACTGTAATCAAGTATCTAAATTTTAGCCGTCCTAAAATGGAATAGGGTGATTTTTGAGAATGCCTATGATTCCTAAAAGAATTAGCACAAATCCACCCTATATCCTTTAGCATCCTTTTTGAGACACCAATAAATTATATTTATTTCAAATTCCTCGCAATTTTGATTTGAAACTTGGTTCTTGGATTTGACAATCCCACAATTTCAGATTTGTTAAGTTTTACATGATGTCTATTATTTGTTTGAAATACAGGAAATCTCAAATTGTACATTAGAATCCCGCATTTCTGATTCATGTATCCCGCATTTGTTTGCTGGGTTTTGTCTTTTGTTAGTTGAGTTATCTGTTCAAGAGATTCAAAATTTGCCAATTTAAATAAACCAAAAAAAATCAAAATAAATGGTTGATTTTATTAAATATTTTAATTTTCACTCAGCTGAGTTGCCCACAAAAGTGATTTGAATTTGGACCAAGGATTTGACAATCCCGCATTTTTACGTTCAGGTTCTGAATTTACAGTAGAGCAGGCAACCTTACAACCCAATTCATGATAGATTCTTCCAGGTGTTATTCAGTTGATGTTTCATATGATACACCACCTGCACTAGGACGTAATTAAAGTTTTATAATAAGATTTCATTTCATAAAATGCATGTGTGGAAGCCTTTTTGGGGTAAACTAACTAATTGTACAATATTTGCAAGGAATTAGTTAATTAGGAATATAAATTTGGTTGATCTCTTGATATGACATGATTTGAAGATTGATTTATCAATTCCACAGACTAGTTTCTTTCATTTTTATGTTGGTCCATTTTTAGGAATGTATAGCTCTGGGCACACTTAATTAGTTTAATCCGTTAATTTGACAATCTCCCAAAATCCTGACAGTTTGAATATGAGTTGATTTTGCTTAGTGGCATAGTTTTGATACTACTGGAATCAATATTATAGTATAAAGCTAAGTTTATAATTATTCATATATCTGATATTTATAATTGTTCTAGAAGCAAAAAGGTTTATTGGTTTATTTCAGAAGAAACGTTTATCACTATAGTTTTATAAGGACTAAAACAAAGGGTTTGAAGCCAATTGAAAGATCGGTATTGGCATTACATCTTTTTTTTAAAAAAGGTTCACCTATACCTTGATTTTTATAAACCTATATTTCATGATATCAAAATTAAAAACCTACTCAGTATGTGGTAGCCCAGACTGGGAAACCAGACAGAGCGAAGACAAGACATCCATGTTTTTAGCTATTTGTCACAATTTTTATCATTCAATAAAAACCAACATAAATCACATTTATTGAATCAGCCAAATAATCACAAAGTTATATATGTAGTTCTTACTACGTACAATAAGAAACGATAAGGTTTTTTAAACAATTACTTGATTTGGATAATTCATGGTGATTTTAGTTGACTGAATTCAAAGATTAGATATCAGTAACCTATAGAAAAGGATCATTTTTAACGGCAGTTTGAGATTAATACTTGGCACATTAAGTTTTATAAAATGTATTTTAAAAGGTTTAAATAAAAAGAATGAGTTATTTTCATGGGATGATATTTATTCGAATAGTTAATTGCTGCAAGCAGCTTAGCTTGTAAAGTAGTCTTGCTGATAAAAGGCTTAAGTCAAAGTTGGCAGGATCGTTTAGGACGCTCGTGTTGGTATATGCATTTTGCGAGGCGTACGAATAGCTAGAAGCCAAGGCTGTATACTGCAAGCATTGCAGTCTACCAAGAGCAAAAGCCACTCTCGTTAAGACGGGCACCACTGGAGTAAGCAATCGAATTATTCTGCTTTAGGCAAGTGAAGACAGTAGAACCTGCAGGTTTCCGAAGCAGCCAATATCACCCTTAGCGGCAAACCAAACGCTTCTTGACAAGACACCCACAAACACAGGAAACAGACGAACTCGAAAATGAAAAGACAGTAACAGAAAAAAAGAACTCGAAAATGAAAGACGGGAACAAGAAACAAGCGAAAATGAAACAGACACCAGAAACCAGAAACACTCGAAAATGAAATACAGACACAGGAAACAGAGACACAAAAACACCTGAAACAGGAACGGACACAAGAACCGGACAGGACACCAAAAGAACTTAGCAGCACTAAGATTCTAAGGCGCATATAAACCAAAGTCATTATAATTTTTTATTAAATTTTACCTATCTAGCAAGCACCAAACCTACAAGGCGGCGGGGGTGGGCACTGCATGAAGAGGAGGCGGAGGGCCAAGTGAGATAAAGGCCAACAAAGCGGTTGGCCAGGAAGGACAAGAGCGGACCAAGGAAGACTGGCGAGGTGAGAGAGGTTAAATAATAAAATTAATCCTTGATTGAAGCCTTGGATCTGATCTCAGCTAAATTTATAGTGCTTTTGGTGAACTCAGAAGATTGCTTAGTTGTGTAGCCCTATTAAATTGTTTTGCTGTATGATATTCCCTTAAGCTCTAAATGCCTAATGTCAGACAATTTTCATACCACTTACTAACCACTGACACTTTATAAGTTGTGAATGACCTTATTTCAGACACAATTCAATACAAATGATTATTGTTAAGAATGCTAAGCAAATTGGGCTAACCAGATCCTAATGCTCTCCTTTGCATGATCTTTTAAAGTAGGTTTTAACTAAATTATATATCAAATACATATTGTTCTTCTTTAAAAATATATAATTTTCATTTTAAAACGGCTTTTTGTTGTTTTAAACAAATTGTTGAGTGAAAACATTTTGAAAAAAATCATAGATCGGAATTTTAATCAATCCATCAAATACTATAACTGTGGTGATGTTGAAATCGGCTTTCTTAAAAAAACCAAATAATACAAACTTATTCCAATGCTATAAAATATGGTCACTCTCAGAAAATGCTGTTCGTACAGTTGTCCTTCCTGTATTCAATAAAAACCCCTTTTATATAACCAAGAAAAATAAAATGTTTTTAAACAAGGTATTATTATGAGTAACTATCATAGCTCATTTAAATAAATATGTTTTTTTACAAAACCAAGGTTGAAAATAAATCATTTTTAGTCAAAATTTCGAAAACTTTATTTCTAACATTTCCCCATTTTACAAAAGTGGAAAGCTAGGGTCACTTTTTTAAACCTTTAAATATGAACGAATACTATTGTATACTCATTTTTTATTGAAACCCCTTTAAATATTAATAGGTGATATCATTTGTGAAGATACATACTAATTTTTAATTGAATCAAATACTCTTAAAGCCTCACCCTGGTTCATCTTATTGATTACTTTAAGCCCTACTTAACACAATTTGAAAAATTCTATCTTATAAACTATGAACCAATTTCTATAAAAATATAGTTTTTAATCATAAGGTTAAGCCAAGTTATATCAAGTTAGATCTGCAAATCCCATACAATTTTAGCAGAATTAACAAACACATATTAGCTGTAATTTTAATCATATTTACATTACACAAAAATTATACTTACAGAGGGGTATGTATTAACTGTGCTGTTTTAGCAGAGTTACAAGGGGAAAATGATTGGAAACTAGACAATACTCTTTATTGAGATATGTGTTATTATATAGTTGTGGGTGAATTGTGATAACAGGAACATGCTTGTGACAATCACTCAATTGGATTAGATAGGAGTGTTGTGATCCTTCTACTGAGTGAAGCTTCAAGTCAAGTTGTTCACCCTATAGGAATTTTCACTGGGCTCTGTTGCTGGTTTTGGTAATTTGAGTTGACTTCCTGATCTGGATTTGGGTCATGGGGAAGTAGGGTTGTGGGTCATAGAAGTGTTTGGGCAGAACCTTACCAGGGAGTTGACCCAGATGTCTCGACATTAATCTAGTTTATTATGAGAATGATGTTTTTTAAAGTACAAAGTCAAAACATAATTATGGTACAACTTAAGGTGTGGTGGCTTTGGAAATTTGCGCACTATAGTTGTTTCTAACTGACCCCTGTTTATTCCAGATTTGGGATGTGTGGGTGATTTTGAGCCTAGCCATGCTTTTTTATATCTTTTATAAAGCTTTTTGGGCTTTAGTTTATGTTTTGAGTTACCAGGTGCAGTTTATCCAGAAACTTGGTAAGGTTTCTAGATGAGGTGTTTATAGATAATGGTTTGAACCCATCTTCTAAATGGTGTCCTTCTAGTATTTGGGATTTTAGATAGTGTTTTCTAGATTGTCTTTCTAGATGGGATATCCCACTTGCAGCCTGCTTGATCCTGCAGGGTGCCAATGGATGACACCTGAAGAGTTATAAATGATAAAAATTCTCTGCTGAAGCTGGCTTATTTAATAAGATTAAAGGTGCAGGTGAGAAATAGATGGTCTGAAATAGACATGCTGGTCCACATGGGCAAAAATATTGAGTGCCTTAAAGATCTAGATCTGTAGGATAATGATTCCTTTAAAGGTTAAATAGGGGTACTTTTCACACGTAATATAAGGTTTAATGGAGTTTCTGAATAGATATTGAATAGTAAACTATCAGTTGCCAAGAAACTTGATTGATTTATCTTTGGGGACTGATATTATTGGATACAATTGTCCTTGACTGGGGAAGCATACGGGGCAAGGCGTTGCCGCTGACGCCATGAAGTTATGTTCTTGACCAAGACTCCACAATCCTTGAGAGTAAATTTGCTATCCTTGGTGGGTTTTGCCTTTTGGGAGACAGTGTGGGCAGATAGCTTTCTGCAGCTGGAAACACCTCGAACAAGCTTATTTTTGATCATGGAAAGGATTTTCTCTTTTGTGATTCTGTTAAGGGTAGCAACGGTAGCATTGTCTAAGTGATTAGTAGATGCTAATTATTTATATACCTTGACTAAAATCATAGAAGCCAGAACTGATGGTTTCCCAATAGAAGACTGTTGTCTCTTGAAGATTGTGCTGCTTCTCAAGGATACTAGATCTGATGGTATTTCTATACTGGTGGAATTCTTTCTTTGGCATCGCTTCAACCAACCGATAGAATTTTTCCAGCATGGCTTCAATGCGCGACTCAAGGTAGACGGGGTGACGTTCACTTCGGATGAAGATAACCAGACCTCCGCGTGAGTTGATCTCTGCCATTTGGGCTTCTGCAGTGTAACCCAGCTGTTCTTGGGTGCGGAGCTGCTCCTTGGCAAATGCCGAAAGCATCTGGGCAAGAAGCCTTGTTGAAACACGGGCAATCAAGTCATGGTAAGCATATGTTTCTAAATAGAATACAATAGCTGAATTCGCTTCCTCTTTGTTTTTCAGAATCATTTGGGTAACAAAGTTGCCACGGGGAAGGACTACAGAGCGAGGTGGGTGCAGAAATACATTGGATGGCAGTTTCAACTGCAATACGTCTTGAGAAGCTTCCATAATGCACTTTGCTGAACCTTGGTCCATGTTCCCAATCACTAGCATCTCCATCTTGGCTGAACTGAGCAGGTGCTTGGTGAATTTTGATAGTTGGGCATGGGAGATGGGGGCTAATGAAGAAAGGAGCGTCTCCTTAGCCCATTCGTTTTCAACTAAAGCAACACTTATGCGTTGCATTGCCAGTTTGACGGGATCATTGAATTGAGCGTTTATGTTATCCTGGAGATATATATCCTTGTATAGTTTGAAGGAAGATTCAGATATTTCAACATTCTTGATGTGGTTGAGGACCTTGAGGGTGAATTCTTCTATCTTCTGGCTGTATCCCGAGAACGTAAGTACAAGACCGTTTGCTGTGGAGACAATGTTGTAGCTAAGACCAGCTAGCTGGGGATTGTATGCAAACGTTTTTAGCTTCATTTTAACAATTCCCGCCATGAGATCCATCTTGACTTTCAAGTCGGGGCTTCTGCTGGCTTTGTTGTTCTTGAGCAGAATGCAGATGTTGACTTTGGGGGTCTTTGAGGGGCTTCCAGAATACCATAGAGTGCCTTGGGAGTTGTTGTGTAACATTTGTATCTGTGGGTTGGTATCCACCAAGTCAAAGTTATTGGGGATGTATGTGTTTGGGGGTGATAGTTGTAATTTGATTCCAGTGGGTTTGAGTTGCGGTAGCTTCTTGATGGAGTATTTTGTGCCATACCAGGGTTCTTTCAGCTGGGCATCAAGGATCTTTGCAACGACACTAAGCCTAAGATTGTCCTTACTAATGCAACCTAGCATCTTTTGGGCAAGTTCAGGGTCAAAACGTGTCACGAGGGATTGGCTGGATAGGGTTTCTGAAAGTGGAATAGGGCTTCGCGTTGCACTGGCCAGATCAGAGGTGTAGGTCGACGGATCCATGCGCTCTTGGAACCGGAATTTGATTTCGTTGATGGAAGCAATTTCATCAAAGTATTTCTTGGTGATGCCCTTCTCCTTGATAACCTTGACATACTCAAGAATCAACTGGAGAATTGTATATTTGTTCTCCAATCCCAGTGGCGTGAGCTCTATGAGGATATTGAATATACTGAAGTCGATGTTTTTGTCGCTTGTCCCGGTGGAGATGGAGGTTGCCCAGCCCACCTCCGTCAGATACTCCATAATTGAGCCTGTATTCTCGTGACTTAGGAAATACTTGAGCAGGAGGGGAGGTTTTTCGCGGTAGAATTTAGCCTGGGAAGGAAGGGGGAACTGCATATTCAGCTTCTGGCTGTTCTCGACGGGATTGATGTCAATTTCAATTCCCAAGTTGTCCTTGGAAAAGGGGGAGAATGGGATGGATGGGCGAGATATATTTGAGTTACGAACCTTGGAGAATTTAGGAATTGTCATGTTTTTCAGTTATTCTATAGATTCACGGCCCAGCACAACCAGTTGCATCTGATTGGCGGAGTAATATTTGTTGTAATACTTGATGATCTCTTGGCGAGGGTCGATTCCCTTTGACTTAGGGATTTTGTAGAGTGTCGTAGGTGCCAGTGGCGAAGCGGGAGAAGGGATGTGTTTGGTTGATAGTATGTTTTTGGACTTGCATAGTTCTCCAACCATCGGATTGTATGTTCTTCTGGTGTTCCGAGTTGACGGCATTGGCTTCCTTTGCAACACTCTCCTTGGAAAACAAGGGATTGATGAACTGGGAGAATCTATCCAGGGCCCCTTCCAGGCTACCATGATTTACTGAGAAGTAGTAGTTGGTGTAATCATAGAAGGTGCGTGCGTTGGAGCTACCCCCGTTCAATCCAAGATAATCAAAGTAGGCGTTTACTTTGGGGTACTTCTTGGTGCCCATAAACAGTAAGTGCTCACAGAAATGGGCCAAGCCGGGCATGGATTTAGGATCTGCTATGTACCCAAATTGCGACATCCAAGGCAGCAGAGGCCGAGCCTGTTTTGGGATCTGAAACGAGTAGCACCCTCATTTTATTTGATAGAACAAGTCCAAGGTATTCACGGTCATCAGCGGCACTTTTCACAATGGGAGTCACTAGTTCCTGGTACTCGTAATTACCATGCGTTTCGATTGAAACGCATCTTTTGCAGCAGCCACGCTAAAAAGCGCCCACCAGCCAAACTTGTAAAACTTGAAAAACAACATGCTGAATCGGATATAGCCATTAGAGTATTTATAGTTGCAACTAAACGCCCTGATCTATATGTTTTTAAAGCTTTGAACTTTTCAACAATTATTGTAACTTAAATTATATTTTATTAAAATCCGCTGGTTACAGGAACTGTGACCAAGTGTCCCTGCTAGGGCTCCTCCAATGGGCGATTGTCACATGTCATCAAGCGGTGCAATAATGAAACATAATCTTGCTACCCAAAATTGCAGTTTATTTAGGAATTATGTGGTTCCCTTATAATATTTCGGCTGCGGAAGTGTTAAAGCGTGTAAATTGGGGTAGTAGAATCAATTGGTGCACTTCGAAATAGCTGCACAAATAATAATAAAATCTATTTATTTCGCAAAAGTGATCCGTTTCATTTATAAATAGCTTTGGGATTGCGGTTCAGGCTTAACCAGGAACCGATCTAAGCCATGCACATGGATTGGGTTCTGGTATAAGATCAATAGGGGCAAATGATGTAAGATTCTGCAAGATAATTCTCACATGCAGGAAAGGGGGATATGATTGCATGGCATGGTAGTAAGGTTGAGACGGGTACCAAAATTGGCACGATTGGTTTTGTGACTTTGTCAGTTGAGCATATGGATGCTTCGGCTCAACCCCGGCTAGCTAACGGCCTTTGGCCGCTTTAGCTAAAGCGGAATTAGGATATATTTAAAAAATATTAAAATAAATATTTAAAGAATGAGGTCAGGAGCCAAAAACTGGCCGAAGCAGCCCTAGTTGAGCACAATTCATTTTGTGACCTTCATGTCACATCACAATTCATGTAGTATTGTTTTGTGTTTTTAGGGGGCAGTTCACAATTACAATGTCACATTTTGTGCACTGCTCCTAAATTCACAAAACAAATGTGCACAAATTGTGATGTAACTAAGCACAATCTCATGTGGTTTTGTGTTGTGTCCAATAATAAGTATACAACATATTCCTTTCAATTGAAGTATATGTTTATAAACATTTTGATAGTGTTTAAATATAATTATCTAATGAAAACTGTGATACAATCAAATATATCATTGTGAGATAATGGCAGATAAATCTGTAATAAATTTAAGTTAAAAAATAAGATCCAACAACTGGACTTGATCTAATTTTACATCATGTGCCTTGCACAAAATGAAATCATCTGTTTCATATTTGAAAACAACCTTCCCTTTATATTTTGTGATCTACACAATAGAGTGAGGCACAAATTGTGACCAACTCTAAAAGTTGCAGCACAAATCCACCCAAATTGTTTTGTGACCCAATCCAAAACATCCAAAAAATGGTTTTGTGACACTGTGTTTGCACAATTGCTGTTCTTGTCCCTACCCTACATGGTAGGTGGATGAGGAACTTGTGAAGGGTTAAACCATTAACATTTGATTAATTGAAAAGCTCAACCAACTAGTCCCACACCCCATCCACGGGCAACTGTGGTAAAATTGACTCCTTGATGATTGACTCCCTGGTGCTTGACACTATAGTAAAGTGAGAAATCAGCTTTTTCCCTGATCGACAATTGGAAATTGACACTTTTTTAATTAACAGATCTTGATGTTCTGAAAACTTTTAATATAAAAAGATTAAGCTATACAGCTATGGTATACTAAAGTGACCCCAGAGAGCAAAAAAACAAAATATAAACAGTACCTTAATTAAAAAATTAAGCAGAATAGGCAACTATTTCTCAAATTGCTATGTAGTTTCCACTATTCATTAAAAAATATTTTTGATTACCATATAAATTAAAATTCCAATGAAACAAAAATAAACATAAATACAACAATAGAAGTTTTGAAAAATATGAAGAAGTATTAAAACTTATTTGATATAGTTCATATAAGTACAAATGTGAATAGCTTATGTTTTACTAGTAAACTAACAAAAATTAAGACAATTTATTCACTTTCAAGTATAACTATTCATCTCAAACTTACCATATATACATCAAAAAATAGAAAAATTAAAACTAAAAACTAATTGATCAAAACTAAAAAGTAAAAATTAAAGTTAAAAAAGTTAAAAGTTAAAACCATGAAAGCAAGCAAGTTTACTCTTTGCCCTTCTTCCCCTTTTTCATTTTAGCCCCTTCCAGGAGGGAAGTGGCAATAAGCTCAAGCTGCTGCTTAAGCTCAGAGACCTTGTTTTTGTGCCTAGCTGCACCCTGGATGGCCTTGGTGAAGAGGGTGGAGCGGGTGGTAGGCTTGGTGGGGGATGTGGTTGGCCAAGTCACACAGCTTGGAGATGGTTTTTTCCTGCTCATGCTGCAGGAGGGAGAAGAACTTGTTAAACTTTGGGTGAAGCCCAAAGTTGGCCTTGGGATGCTTGGGATAAGCCTCTAGCTCCAAAGTGGTCTTGAGCTCACCATTCACCACATCCTGGTACACATTCCAACTGGCCTTGGCTCTGGCCTTGCCTTGCCTCTGCATGACAACCTTCCCAATCCACTGGGGCTCAAATTACTCAAGGAAAGGCTTGAAATCCAGATGCTTTGCAATGTAAGTGGCACCCCTGCACCTCCCCGCTAAACAGCTGATCAAATGCATTGAACTGAGCAGGGTTAAAGTCCATAATACACATGTGAGGCCCTAGAGCTCTGAGCTTTACCTTTTCCTCTGAGTCCAGGGTGGCCTGGTCCTTGTCAGCGGCAGGAGGGTTTACGCGGGTGTGTGGGGGTTCTTCTTGGCACCATTGTTGTTGTCAAGGAGAAGGAGGGAAAGTGCTCTGCAGAGGATTGAGAATGTGTGGGTGTAAATGTCCTCGGTAGCCCCAGGGAGAAGGAAGAAAGCAAGTGGAATCACCTGGATGTCAATTTGGGCATGAATCATCCAGAGCTGTTTGAACATCCGGAGGCAAGTGGCAAAGGTACCATCAAGTATCCAGGTTGAAGCCCTTTTTAACTTCAGCAGGTTCTGCTGAGTTGCTTAGAAGATTATACGGTCTTTGGTGCCAGGCCTGTTATCATGAAGAAGGAAGCACTCCCCACTTGGAAGCTGCTTGAGCTTGTGGGTAAGCATAAGCTTTGATAAGATGTCTGAGGCCTTGGGGGGAGGGGGATTGGCAGCAATCTGCTTATTGCTGATTAATTTGACCAACTGCTCCCCTGTTGGCACCAACTTAAGATTGTTGGGTTTTAAATTCTGCAGGGCCTTTATGGCCAGATCAGATGCCCAGAGGTGAGAGTAGGTGGGGATTACTTGAACAAGGTACCACTATAGCATCCATGTGATTAGATGATTGGGGGCTCACAAGTGTGCTCCCTCTTTTTGGCAGTTACCTGCTCCCAGTCCTTGGTGTTCAGCCGGGCCCCACAAGTCTTATCTTCACAGACAAAGTGCTTGCTTTTACTTTGCTGCTTTTGGTTATTGCAATTAAATATGTAGTTGTCAGAAATGTAACCAGGGCCGCTCTTTACGGACATAATTGGTAACTACCAGGGGAAGCGCTTAGAAACTTTGAACTCTCTGTCCATATTACAAATGTTGTAGATGACCAGTGGATCCCAAGCCATGTGACCAGAAGCTTTGAATTTATTGGAGTACTCCTCAGGCTCATCTTGGGAGTAAGATGAGAGAGGGGGAAGAGCCATCAGGAGGAGGAGAGGAAGGGTTCTTTGAGGCCTGCTTGGATGCCTCCTTTTTCTTACCAGAAGAAGAGATGGGCTCTTTGGTAGCCTTTGCCTTCTTAGTATGGCGCTCCTTGGTGGACTCAGAGGCAGCCTCTGACTCGTAAAATGAGTGATCAGTGAGAGAGGCATCACTTTTATTTGAGGACTTGGGGGAAGTTGAAGATGAGGATGGATGGGGGAGGAGTGGGAGGAGATGGATTTGAAGACCTTGCCTTTTCAGGCTTCTTGACACACTTGGAGGTGGAGGCAGTTTCTTTTGAGCCCTTGGAGGCTTGGCGCTTGGTAGGCTTGTTGGATTTAGATGATCTTGGCTAAAGAAAAGTTTAGTTTTGTAAATAAAATGATTGAGAAGATATGTCAAACACAAAGAGTTAAAGCAAAGCAAAATTTAAATAAAAAGTATGCAAATAAAGTTTTATTTATCAAGAAAAAAACATAACAAAGTAAATAGAAGCAAAATAGAAACTCAAAGTATAGACATAAAGGTTAAAGTTAGAACATAAGTGAATTTATGATGAAGCATCAAAGATGTTAGGTTCAGCATAAATATTAGTGCTAAATCAACAAAAAAATAAATTTAAAAATAATATAAAATATATAAAAATTATATGGGGAGTAGCAGGGAAAGTAGTAGACTATAATTGCAAAAAAATTATTATGTGGGATTTTTTTGTGGGGGGGGGGGTTAAATATTCAAAGCATAGTAAAGTGTCAAGTTTGGCACTGTCAATCATCTGGGAAAAGCTGAATTCTCACTGTCAATTATGCCGGAGTTGAGCAGAAAAATCAAATTTACTATGTTTTTTACATATAAAACTTGTTAAAATTTAAAACGGGCTCAAAAGTTAACCCAAAAGCAAGGTAGTTTTGTATTCTCAAAAATAAAAAATACAACATAAGTTAAAAAAGTAAATGAGTAAGAAGGTGTTTATTAGTGATTAAAGTATGCTGTGAGGAGCTGGGAGTGAATTATTTACCATAGTTTTGGTTAAAACATTAAGAAGCTCTTTGTAATAATCTCCAAGTTAAAGTGTCAAGTGGATGGGTGCTGAGTGGCGCTCATAGTGTGTCACTTATTAATTTAGCCTTAATTCTGAGCCTTTGATTAGTTAAATCCAAAACCAATTGTGTGGCAAGTGGATAGAGTCAAACAGAGGGGGAGTCAAGTTTCTGTTTTTTATAAATTACATATGAAATCTCTTAATAAATTGGGCTTAAATTATGTGGCATCACTTAATTCATGTGAAGAATTGTTGACCAGGGATTGTGGAAAGCATAATTAATTAGGCAACTATTGGCAATTAACCAGGGCCAATCAATTACCCTTTCAGAAATTAGTGTCATTCATCACATAATTAAATGCATGATTAGTGATCCATGACGTTGTTGCCAAGGATTAATCACGCCACAACACCGCTACCCCAGATACTAAGCGCTGTGATGCCAGCTTTTTTTATTCTTGGCGCCAGAGCACCACTATAGTTTATATTGAGCGCCAGGACGCCAGCACAATTATTTGCAAGCGCCAGAGCACCACAATAATTAACATCAAGCGCTGAGGCGCCAGCTTTGAGAGGAAATAACACTGATGCGCTAGGTTCAACTCAAGTGATTGATTCAACTTCAATATCAAATAATGTCTGAATTTAGAAGTTTCTGTATACCAAATATGAGTGCTATCTGGTGCACTAGCAGAGGACACCCTCGTGCTAGGTGCTACAGCATTGCGGGATTGTGCTCTAAAATGGAAAGTTGTCCCTTTCTTCACCAGCACAACCAAGACTCTGCAGTGTGCTGGAATGTCCTAGAAGACATTGCCAGCAACTGATTATTAGTAGTATCAGAATACCCCTATATAAGATGTTGGCAGTAAATGCCAAGGGGCAGATTTTTGGACCTACTCATATAGGATTAAATAAAAGTTATTCATTACAAATCAATTGTTCAAATGTCTTTCAAATCCTCACATTTGAAGTCATGCAGTGAGTGCGTGCCCCTGCCTCCCAATCCTTCTGTTGAATCTTCTAGTGAACGCCAATTTTCTACAATTCACAAACCCGGAAATGACATAATGTAAAACAAGTGGGGTATTTTATTAATGTCTATACCACTAAATCCAGTATAGTGGTGCTTGGGAGCGTAATAAACGGCTATGGACACTAATATTAAAAATATAATTGTAAATAGCAAATTTTATATAAGTGCATAAGTATTTTATTAATAAAATATGGATTTGGCTTAAAAAGTGTCAAACTGACCACTTTTTGTTTTAGAGTGTTGAACACAGGTTTTTTCATTTCTATTAGTAAATTTACTTATAAATTGCCCCTTAAATTGGTATTTTAGCTAACTGATTTATTAAACAGAGTTGAGTTTGAGTAAATTTAAACTCAGTTTTTGGTTTCAAACCCTTATATTACTAGTAAGAATTATCTTAAAATCAGTTAAACCAAAATTACTAATAGATTCACATATGCGGCACTCAACTCCCTGGTACTCAACAAAGTGTCAAGTACCAGGGAGTCAAACTTACCACAGTTGCCTATTGGCAAACACACACTTGTGTACCTGGAAAATATCATTGTCTATAGTCCTTCTGTTTAACAACACCACAAGGACTTAAAAGCAGTATTTGCAATCTTAGCACAACATAAACTTCATGCAAAACCATCCAAATGCCAATATTATTGTGAGCAACTAAATTTTCTTGGACATGTGGTGTCAAAAGAGGGCATCAAACCAGATGAACAGAAGATCCAAGCTATATGCAAGATGCTGCTGCCTAAAGACAAGAGCAAACTCCAAACTTTTCTAGTAATGATAGCCTATGTCCAATGTTTTATCCCAGACTGTGGCTGTGACTGTACAAGAGTCACTGTTGAGTATTTAGCCGGATAAATACTCCAAAATATAAAGTTGCTCTGTTTTTGCTGTTTATTTTATGTAGATAGGTTTGGCTGGAATTCTTCAGATAAAGATTACTGGAAACCTAGTATCTAGATTTAATAAAATAACAGAAGGTAGTTTTGTTATTTAAGCCGTACTAACTGACAAAACTAATGCAAGGTGGGCCAAATCAATCTTGGAGACTAGGCGTCTTGAAAACAAGTTAATTGACTGGGAAGGTTAATTAATAAATACACTGAAATATAATTAATGAGGATTTCATTATATTGGTTAATTGCCTTGATGGTGTCAAGAAGTTTGGTTAAATTTAACCATAGGTAAACCCCCAAATTTGGGTTCAGAAACACCATGGTGGTGTCTTGTTCAAGGATTGAAGCATTTTAATGGGTTTTTAAAACATGAGAAACCCATTGAATGCAATGATAACTGAATAAAGGTAATGATGCCTAGGGATTCAGGTTTGATCAGCTGAGTTTTGAAATGAGTGTATTCCTGCCAGGATCACTCCTGACATAAGCTCTGAATAAGGATCAAGGCGAAAAAATAAGCACAGTCTAGTGCAAAAGGGGAAGAATTGCGAAATGCCTGATTGAGATGCCATTGCTTCATTAAGCATGCTGTCATGGTTTCATAGATGACGTAATTCATGCAATCATATCTCAGCTCTTAATCAGCGGATGCCAATGCCCAAACCCGCATTCAAGAGCTCTAAACAGCGCCTACAATTTATATTAATAAATTAAGCCAGGTTGAAAAGACCAATCGAGAGCTAAATTAAGCAAAAGCAATCCCCCTGTATGAACTCCTGTTGCATGAAATGATGTCATTCATGCAAGTGTATCTCAGCAAATACAAAATCAAAATGAATGATCAACCACTCATTTTAAAGCTCTTTGTATTTGAGCATCATTTAATAATGAATAAGTACCCGTTAAGAGACCGCCTTGCGTGTAAAAGCAATCAGAACGCAAAAACTTGAGAGGAACCAATCAGATAAGTCCCAGAATTAGGGGATAAAAATAGAAGCAGGCCATGCAGTCCTTGAACAATTCAGGAACAAAATCCAAACCCTGGCCATCAATCCTAGAACCAACCAATGGGAATCCAGGTCCAGACCACATGGCTTGTTCCAGACTCTTGCCAAACCTTACTACCCAGTCTAAAATTAGACCTTGAGGAAGTCTTAGGCCCATTTCCCCTCATGATAGTAAGCCATTGGCTACAACCAAGAATTGACAATCCAAACCCAGATATTAGAAGAACAAAGGTTTGACTATATTCCAAATACCTGATTTCAATCTTCATCACCCAGTCTTTTGAGATTCTCCATTCCCTGCTTGCACTCCCACTTGCAAAACTTTGCACAGTGGGAGATACTATAAATAAACACCCTATGAATATCTGATAGCTAAGCTATCATTGAAGTTCAACCCAATCTCTTGCTATCTATTTTTCTCTTTAATTATAGAAAGTAAGTTCTGCTGTGTCTTTACAGCTGGGCTTTACAATTCCACGGGGTTTGGCGCCAGGAGCTGGGGAAGCTCCATGCTGAATTGGTACATTGGGATGAATGGAGTCAGGTGACTCTTTCCCATTGTAGGTTAGTTCTCATAGGTTGATAATTATTGGTGATCTTTTAGGTAAATATCTAGGTTTGAATGACTCAAATATCATAGACCACAAGGTTAAATCATAGGTTGATTTAGGAACCAGAGGGGTTTTCAGCTGAATATGCCCCAAATGATATATAAGCAAAAACAGCTAAATTTTAAATAAAGAGATATATTGTTGATTTTGAAGCTTTCCCCTCAACTACTTTTTAATTATCATGTCTTCTTTGCTATCATTTGAAAGAGCAAAATTCAGAGTGCTTTGTGTTGAGGCCACTGCTGCAAGAAAAGAAGTTCCTACCAGCTTGCTTGAGGAGACTTGGGCAAGTCTGGAGGTCTCTAAGATTGCACCTGGGGAGTCTTTGATAGAAGTGAAAGCAGCTTTTGAAGAACTATACCCCAACTATTTTGTCAGAGAAGGAACCCCGACACAAGGAAATTGAGTTTATGCATGTGACTCCTGGAACTTGCTGTTAGGGTTCAATGAAATTTTGCAACAAGTAAAGGACAGAGCCAATTATGAAGTTGAGGCGTTAAGAAACAGAGAGGGAAAGAGTGTCAAAATTATGGCTTGTTGGAGAGATGACAATAAAGTGTTGTCTCATAAAATTGCCTCCCTAGAGGCAAAGCTTCTTGAATCTTTGTAACATGAAGGTAAAGTTAATAAGAGTCAAGGGCAAGATAATGGTAAGTTTGACTGGTTGGACCTGGATCTGTCACAGTGGCGTCCTTACTGCACCACTGTCCGCTATTACAGGCACCAAGTCAAAGTTTGTATGGACTCCTCAACAGGATCTCTGTTTCCACCACTTAAAGGAGAAACTGGCATCTGCCCCTATACTACAATACCCAAAAAGAGATGGCAACTACCATATGAAGACTAACGCCTTAGACACCACCATTGGAGGTGTACTACACATAAAACAGACACAGGCAATTACCTACCAGTGGCTTACAAGTTGCACAAGCTCACAGGAGGTAAGTGCTGCTACCTAATCCATGATAAGAAGTTACTGGGAATTGTACATTGCTTAGTCAAATGGCGTTGTTACCTAGAGCAGCAGGAAGAATTTGCTGCTCCAACCAATCACAAGTCTCTTATATATTTCAAGAAAAAGGATAACCTTTCCAGGCGCCAAGCCTGCTGGATGGTGTTCCTAGAATAATTCAACATGAGCATTCAATACAAACCTGGTCCAGAACTGATCATGTCTGACACCCTCTTATGCCTATATGTAAGGGCTTCTAGAGGCAAAAATGGCCTGAATCCTGACTGGCCCCTCCTGGCGCTTTAAACCAGAGACAAAGGTTTCCCTCCAGGCACCACATATATTACCAGAGATACAGTTGTCAAGAAAAAGAACTTGTTTACAGACATTTAAAGAACACTGAATTGTAAAATGACCAATGGAGTAACTATTCCTTACGTCCCCAAACAACAGAGAGTTGACACCATCTCACGCTATCATCAGGACTTAGGCCATTCAAAGAGCCAAAACTTCTACAAGTTCCTAAATCACAAAGCCTGGTGGCCAACTCTGTATAGGGGCGTACAGGAGGTCCTTGAGCAGTGTGAAGTATGTGAAAATTTTGCAAAAAGTGACAACCCTCTGTAAATCTGTGTTGCCCATCTGGACCCAGCTACTCTTTAAAGTTTGGGCCCTTGCCATTGTAGGCCCCATGCCAGGGAAAAATAATGACAAGAAATACATCATTGTCACCATTGATTTTGATACCTGCTGGTTAGTGGAACAATTTGTCAGGACTCACCCCAGCAATGACATGCAACAATTCATTGGCAAAAAGATCATCAGTAAGTTCAGAAAGAGAGAGCTATTGATTACTAGCAGAGGCAAGGAGTTGATCTCAGAAGACACAAACATTTACCTCACCGAGAACAGAGTTAAACACACAGTGACTACACTATAAAATCCTCAGGCCAATGGCAGATTAGAGCAGCTGAGCAGAAGCCTCATGCAAGCCCTTGTTAAGCTCACCTCTGGGAGACCTGAGGGGTGGCACAAATATTTGGAAACTACACTTTTTGTGTGTCACACACAGGTGAACAGACCCACAGGAAAGAATAACTTTGAACTTGTCTACAGAACACAACCAAAAATTGTTTAAGCACTGACTGGGACCAAGTTGGAAATACCTAACAAGATACAATCCCTTTCCAATCCCCTAATACTTCATGCCAACAGTGACCAAAAGGAAAGGGAAGAGAAATGCCAGCAAGATATGTTTGTCCCCATCAAAGCAAGGCACAAAGTTGGCAACAAATTATGGGTAATGTGGACAGACAAAAGTAAGTTGCAGCCTGAGAAGATGGGCCCCGCCATTGTGTTGAAGGTAAATGATAACAACACTTACCTAGTACAAGGATTGTTCAAGCGTAAACAGCATAATGTTCTACACCATGACCAGCTACAACCCTGCAAGGCATGCCAGAAACAGAGCAAGACAGTCCTACCTTCAACTGAGAATCATTTGGTGAAGTATGGTGCCCGCGCTCCTGACAATCTATCAGCGGACCTCCCACCAGAGGAGGCCAACTTTCAGCCAGAGGGTGTCAAAAAACAGGGTCAACCCCTGAAAAGGTTCCAACCAAGTGATTTTGTGACCTGCAGCCCAGCTTCCCAACAACCTGTCATTAGAGTGAAGCGGTAAGTGGCCTTATTCAAGGAAATACAATGAGGATATAAAGAACAAAGCATGAGTTGCTTGAGAAGCAGGAGACCAAATTGGGTGGATGGCTTCAACATCTTGGATCCTGGAGTAGTGTAGCACAGGATTGAGATGGAAATTGTCAGTAGGCAAATGATTTGCAGGGGCAAATTAGAGAAAGAATTGGAAGGGATTGGCATGTAAAGAGGGGCCAGGTTTTGGCCATGGAGTCAATGGTGAGCTTGACCATACTGTAAATTCAGAACCTGAACATAAAAATGCGGGATTGTCAAATACTTGGTCCAAATTTTGAATCACTTTTGCGGGATAGCCTTTTTTAATTAAACTGATTTTTTTGAGTATTTATTTGAATTTTTAAAAATGCGGGAACTCATAGACACTTAGCAAAGTTCAAGTCAAACTGCATATTTTGAATGGACAAAATGAATTAACTGGAATCAGATTTGAAGCATTCAAATCCATCAACCATTTCCATTAAGTTTACTATGTTTTTTGGAATTGTGGGATTGTCAAATCCAAGAACCAAATTTCAAATAGCTTTTGAATGCCACTAGTAAACTCAAATAATAATTGCGGGAACTGGAATCCGAATTGAATGTACAGTAAGTAACTAGGACAAATAAACCCAAATCAAGAAGCTTCACTCTGGATAAAATCAAATGAAAAATCCAATCTAAACACCCATGTTTAGACATAAAATTAAGTGAAAGAAAAATTATCTAAACTGGAAATGATGTAATATTCTGCACTTTAAATCACTAATATAGCAATCATAAAACCATATGATGATTTATGAGCTACTCTCTTTCTTCCTTGAAATTTTTTAAAAGTTTTTTGGCCCCTGGCTACGCCGGGGGCCAAAAAACTTCTTTCAAGGAAGAAGGAGAGGGGGGAAAGATAAACCATTAGTTTACTAACCATGTATTCATGTACTGCTACTAAGAATACTTGATTACAGTAGATTTTAAAAAACACTAATAATAAAGTAGAATTATATATTACAATCTATCATATCACATTGTCTTTCCTTTGGTGTGTTGATCATGTGCTTGCAATTAATTGGACAGTTTCACCTCCAGTTGCCTTGGCAATAGGAAATCAAGCCGCCTCTCCAAGACCAGTTGGTCTCGGGGAGGCGGCTTGATTTCCTATTGCCAAGGCAACTGGAGGTGAAACTGTCCAATTAATTGCAAGCACATGATCAACACACCAAAGGAAAGACAATGTGATATGATAGATTGTAATATATAATTCTACTTTATTATTAGTGTTTTTTAAAATCTACTGTAATCAAGCATCAAAATTTTAGCTGTCCTAAATTGGAATAGGGTGATTTTTGAGAATGCCTATGATTCCTAAAAGAATCAGCACAAATCCACTCTAGATCCTTTAGCATCCTTTTTGAGACACCCATAATTATATTTATTTCAAATTCCTTGCAATAATGATTTGAAACTTGGTTCTTGGATTTGACAATCCCACAATTTCAGATTTGTTAATTTTTACATGATGTCTATGATTTGATTGAAATACAGGAAATATCAAATTGTACATTAGAATCCCGCATTTCTGATTCATGTATCCTGCATTTGTTTGCTGAGTTTTTTTCTTTGCTAGTTGAGTTATCTGCTCAAGAGTTTTGAAATTTGCCAATTTAAATAAACCAAAAAAATCAAAAAAATTGTTGATTTTATTAAATATTTTATTTTTTACTCAGCTAAGTTGCCCGCAAAAGTGATTCAAAATTTGGACCAAGGATTTGAAAATCCCGCATTTTTATGTTCAGGTTCTGAATTTACAGTAACAAAGGCTAATCTTTCAAAGACGGGGCAAACAGCCCCATATGAGCCATCATTTTTGGGTAAACTTCCATTTATTTGAGGGTAATTAAGCTATCTAGAAACAAGTTTCTAGAGGGGAATGGGAAAGTCTTAAGGGAGTTCAGGATGGAAGAGGAGGGGATTCCAAGGCATCTGATTGGTTGGCAAGAATATTTTCAGCAGTTGGAGGTCCTGCATTGGAATTCAAGTCAATGACATCATAATTTAAAAAAATTCCAGCAACCAGCAGGTCAAGCACTGCCATCACCAAATAATGTATAACATGTAATTTTCTTATCATAATTATTTGGGAAAAAATATGGCAAGTCCAGATTTTCCAGGGCTATTTGAGTGACCCCATCTTTGACCCATTTTTTTGTCAATGACAATATTTAAATTATCTATTTCTCTCAAGGGTTTGGCGGCGGTTCTTTGCTGGTTTCTGTTCTTGCGGGGACACACTATTCCTTCCATTTGGTTTTATACCGTAACACCCGTAGCCAAATGCAGAAGTCAACTCAAATTACCAGAAACAGCAATATAAGCAAATGATGATCCCATATGGTGGATGTCTCAATTTAGCACTACTCATTAACATGATCAAGCCACCCCCTAGCCATCCAACCAAGTGATCAACACAGTCATGTTCCTGATATCCACAATTCACAGCAACTATATAATACTTATCTCTAAATAAAGAATATTATCTAGTTTCCAAATATTTTTCCCCTTGTAACTTTGCTAAAACAGCACAGTTATGACACAAACACCGCCCTGCCATCTAAGAACCCCAATGCCAACCTGCCCAAGCTCAAGAACCCCAATCAGAAAATGAGGCCTGGCATTGCAGTATAAGTACCTGCCAAGCCAGGATCAACCCTCATTGTCATTTTTAAATAAAGTTATGAGATATTGGTTTCCCCAATTGTTGTCATATTTTATCCTAGTCATCTGCCAGTTAACTCAAAAGTTTCTGATCCTCCTGCTGCCCTGCCAGCTACTTATTGTCTGCCAGGTGCTCCTTTTGGTCCTATCCATTTAACAGAATACCCCTTGAAGCCTAAATATAAGGATTAAACCACTGACAATATATTAGCACAAGACCTCTTTGCCCAATCTAAAGCATTAACCAGATACAACAACAAACTCCAGAATTAACTCATATGGCATGGAAAATCCTCCATGTTGATAATTTCAAGAACTGTTTTTGCTTCATCTTTTATAATTTCAATTAAAATCTCAAAATAAAAATAAAATATTTCTTTTATTATCAGTGTCAATTATTTAATCCAGAAAAAATATTTAATACTGTAAATTCAGAACCTGAACGTAAAAATGTGGGATTGTCAAATCCTTGGTCCAAATTTTGAATCACTTTTGTGGGCAACTCAGCTGAGTGAAAAATAAAATATTTAATAAAATCCACCATTTAATCTGACTTTTTTTGGTTTATTTAAATTGGCAAATTTCAAATCTCTTGAGCAGATAACTCAACTAACAAAAGAAAAAACTCAGCAAACAAATGCAGGATACATGAATCAGAAATGCGGGATTCTAATGTACAATTTGAGATTTCCTGTATTTCAAACAAATAATAGACATCATGTAAAACTTAACAAATCTGAAATTGCGGGATTGTCAAATCCAAGAACCAAGTTTCAAATCAAAATTGCGAGGAATTTGAAATAAATATAATTTATTGGTGTCTCAAAAAGCATGTTAAAGGATCTAGAGCGGATTTGTGCTGATTCTTTTAGGAAGCACAGGCATTCTCAAAATTCACCCTATTCCATTTTAGGACGGCTAAAATTTAGAGCATAATATTCAAAAATTGACATATTTAACAATAAAATGACTAAAATATACATTTCTCTTCTTGAGTTTAAAATTTTAATAAATTTTTATTATGTCTTCTTCCAACACCAACCAAGTCAATGAGCTGTTCCCTGGCCTTGACAAAATCATGCAGGGCTATGCTGGGTCTCTTAACGGTGAAGCCTCTGTCTATGGCCACTCCCAACCTGCAGGCCCCTCTGCAAGCCCCACCCAGGAGTGTGTTCTTTCTCCTGCAACTTCCAGCATGGCCTTGTTTGTCCACCATGCACAGGCAGCTGCCAACCAAAATCCCTTATCAGTGATGGCATCAGGAACCAGCCATTTGAGCCATGGGGTCACCCAGAGAGCCCAGAACCCCAAAACAGCCAATCAGATGGCATTGACCAGTTCCCAAGACGGACATATCCCTCTCCCAGCCAATCAGCCTGCAAGACGCAGAAGAAAATTGATCACTCTGGAGATTGTTCTCAAAATGGTTGAAAAGCAAGGGATGCTTATGTCCCTTGGGGAAATTGTGGCCGCAATGGGTTTTGAAAAGTCCACTGTGGCTGCAACCCTGCAAGCCCACGCCAACTGTGGCCCCCCGCCAGAAGACCCCAACTGGTGCTTGTACCTCAACCAAAGGTGAAAAAGCCCACCCTCTCATGTTGGCCATTATGGAACATGACCTGTGGATGCCCCTGGTCCAGGTACGTCTCCAGTTGGGACTCCACAGCATCTTCACCAACAAAAGAACAGTGAATTCATGGATGCACAGAGTTGTGGTTGCTGCTAGAATCTTGTTCTATCAAGTTCTCAGTGGCCCCATTTTGGTGGACATTGACCCCTACAATTCAACCATTATTAATTTTATTGAAGGGAGGGCAATGAGGGCCCTTAATGACGTCATCTTCCTATCATACGCCAAGATCTTGGCCAGTATCCAAGACTTTGGAGAGAAGCACATCCAATCTGACGTGTACAAGCGCGGCCCAATCTTGTATCAGTTTGTCGGTGTTTTATTGGCAGTTTCACCATTGGGCGTCAATTATTACTTGGCAATATCAAACACTGCAGATGGGTATGCCTACCAGACAGAGCTCAAGGACATGCTGGAGGAGTGGGCCGCCCAAAACGCTGTGCACACAGTTGTACTGAGTGCAGAGATGGAGCAGCAGGAATGGACTACCCACAAAATCAGGGCTGCAGGGCATACCTGCTGGTCCTACCCCATCAACTACACCAACATGCACCTTGCAGATGTATGTCTCTACAATTTTGGTTCCGCTCTCAGGCGCTTAAAGCCTGCCACCTACAATGAACTATGCACCCAAATGATATGGGCTATGAGCTTTTCCCTTCTGCGTCCGTCCAGGACTTATTTGATTTCATCATCTTCTATGCAAGTGATAGTGATAAGTCCAGAAAGGACCCCTGCCTCCCCCCACGCCACTCCATCCGTTTTGTCAAGCCTGCATATGTGACAGAAGAAGAATTTGAGCAATTAGAGCAATCTGCTCTTGCTGCCCCTTCCCAGTCAACAAACCCTGCCTCACCAACCCCCATCAAGATTAAGCCACCCGCCTTCCAACCCTGACTCCCAAGCAACCACTCATTCCCTCCCCACCATCTCTGATGCCGTCCCTTTCATAGGCGCAGATGAAGGCAATGTCCATTCCGCCCATTCCCTCCCCTTCCCGTCCTTCAATTAGTAAATAAATCTTTTCTAGGTGACTACTATTAAAATTGATTTTTTCTTTCAGTTCATAATTAATAATATATTTTTTACATTGTAATAAGTTTCTGTGTGTAAAGAATGTTGTACATTTGATGTGGTAGCATATACTTATTTCTGAGGATATTTTCATCATCATTATTAATAAATTGAAGACAATAAACGTAAATATTGCATTAGAATATTGCAATTAGACGTCAACTATTGATATTTTGATATTATGTGCATAACTCAATGCATTTTATTTAATAAAATTCATTTTAAACGAGGCTTTTTCATTTTAATTTATTTAAATTGACTGTGTTTATATTAGAGAGCCATTAACACTTAGTACAAATATTGATGCATAGTGCGTTTTACAGCCTGTATATTTACCTATTGGTAATAATTCTGTAAGCTTTTCAGTCAGATTTTGCGAGGTAATAATAATGTAATGTGTTAATATAATATTGTTTATTGTCATTAATTGGCTGATTTTCTTTGCTGTGGCAATTGTGCATTTTTTGATGTTTACACACTAGTATCCAATTGGTTGGCTTTATATCCAATCACACAGGCAATAGGAAAACAAGCCACCACCCCGAGACTGGATGTGGTTGGGGTGGCGGCTTGTTTTCCTATTGCCTGTCTGATTGGATGTGAAGCCAACCAATTGGATACTAGTGTGTAAACATCAAAAAATGCACAATTGCCACAGCAAAGAAAATCAGCCAATTAATGACAATAAACAATATTCTATTAACACATTACATTATTATTACCTCGCAAAATCCAACTGAAAAGTTTACAGAATTATTACCAATAGGTAAATATACAGGCTGTAAAATGCACTAATTATTAATATTTGTACTAAGTGTTAATGGCTCTAATATAATGTGTTAATAGAATACTGTTTATTGTCATTAATTGGCTGATTTTCTTTGCTGTGGCAATTGTGCATTTTCTGATGTTTACACACTAGTATCCAATTGGTTGGCTTCACATCCAATCATACAAGCAATAGGAAAACAAGCCAACACCCCAACCACATCCAGTCTCAGGGTGGCGGCTTGTTTTCCTATTGCCTGTGCAATTGGATATGAAGCCAACCAATTGGATACTAGTGTGTAAACATCAAAAAATGCACAATTGCCACAGCAAAGAAAATCAGCCAATTAATGACAATGAACAGTAATTTGTTAACCCATTACATTATTACCTTGCAAAATCCAACCAAAAAGATTACATAATTATTACCAATAGGTAAATATACAGGCTGTAAAATGCACTATGTATCAATATTTGTACTAAGTGTTAATGGCTCTGTAATATAAACACAGTCAATTTAAATAAATTAAAATGAAAAGGCCTCGTTTAAAATGAATTTTATTAAATAAAATGCATTGAGTTATGCACATAATATCAAAATATCAATAGTTGACGTCTAATTGCAATATTCTAATGCAATATTTACGTTTATTGTCTTCAATTTATTAATGATGATGACAAAAATATGTATGCGTCAAAGATAGTACTATAAAAGCCACTTTTTTGATGGAATTCAAACAAAATGTCATCAATCTATAACTTAATCAACAAATTAGAAGCTCACCTGCAAAAGGTTGTTGAAATCAAGAAAAAACATCAGAGAAATAGTGACAGGAAAGCTAGGGGACAAGGGCCAGCCACTGATCCAGCCAAAAGAAGATGCTCTGAACAGATTGGGAAATATTATAGATGAAAGAAATAAAGAAAAATTACTTAATCTACAGGGAACTATTTTATCAAGTCAGAAGTTTAACAACACGGGAAACAATTTGTGGGAGTTCTGGCAGGGGGCCAAAGAAAAAAATGAGAAGATCAGACTAATAGAAGGAATAGAAATTCAAAAGGAAATCAACAACAATGAAGAGGAAATCAACTAAATGGAAACAGATGAAAATGAAACACAAGAAAGAAGCAGAAGCGCATCAAGAAATACAGAAGCTTTTTCAAATGAAACACAAGAAGAAACACAAGTTGCAAGCAGGATAAGTAAGATCAAGCCCAAGAAGAGCACTGAAGAGCATCCAACACTCATGAAGTTCGCCAATATGGCGCCTGTGGCTGAGGGGGCCACAGGGGAAACAATCAGTAAGTCTTTTTATGTTTTACTTATATTTATTTTTAGTCATCACCAGGAATGGGGATGAGGTTGCGGAAGTGGCGGCTTTTACGCCAAGTTGGTTTTATGGGGGCTACCAGTCACTGGTGGCCACTATAAAACAAATAAATAAAATAGTTCAGCAGAATATGAATATGTTTTTTAATAGTGAAGCTCAAATCAGGGAATATCAACCACCTGCGGGGTGCTCACCATGGATAAGAGAAGCCTACAAATTAGGATCAACAATCAAAATAAAAGAAATGAATGAAATTTGCGGGGATTTGAAACTGAACTTTGATGAATACATATATGAAAGTGTTCAAAGGTTCCCATTCTCAAATATTAACAAATGCAAAAAAAGTTTAATAAAAACCAATTTTCAAATAGGAAATGAATATCTGAAATCAGCTATTTTTAATGAAATTTTTAAGGCTCTATCAAATAAAGTCGAGGATGTAGTCCTTGTGAAAAGTTTTAAACCTTTAATGATATTGTTTGCCAAGGCCTGGGGGCAGATTCAAGTCAGGCGCCCCCAGTACCCTCTTCAAGTTCAACCAAACAACCTATATCAATAGGTTAATACAAACGTTCAAAAAACTGTGCATGTTCTTGGAGAAATATACCTTGCAAAGGATCCACGTCGCGGTGTACCTGGGAATCCTGCTCCATTGCATACTGAAAGCCAACATGAAAAAATTAGAAGATGTACCTATACAGATCAACATATGCCGCGTAGCCCTCAACAGACAGAAAACAACACAGGGATACAGGACAGTTGAGCACGTCCTCTATGATTCATTTGCATTAGCAACACTATACGGGTACTACGTGCCTCCCAAAAAAACCTGCTAATTGATTCCCTCACCTGTCTGCCTTTTATAAGATGTTCAGCCACCACCAGGGTGCTGAGCGCCACTCCCCTAGAAATTGGCGCCAGAGTCATCCACCACATACAGAAGAGTATGTGATCCCAATTGGACGCACTAGCAGAAAATTTGATTTTGGGGTATAATTTCCCGGAATAATCGCATTCCCCTTGCAATTTGCATTCCCCTAATAAATCATTTTCCCCTACAAAAAAACTTTTTTATTTTTAATTTTTAATTTATTTTTAAATATTAAAATTTAAATATTAATATTATATAATATTAAAATATTTAATAGTAAAATATTTTAATATTTTACTATTAAAAATATTTAATATTTTAATATTAAAAATATTTAATATTTTAATATGGAATATTTTAATATTGAATAAATCACAATTAAATAAAAATTGGTGTATTTTGAATATTTAACCTTTACTATTAAACTTTTAAGATTTTTAATTATATTTTTATTTTAAAATTTTATTTTTAATTTTAATTTTTAGTAGGTAAATTATAGTATTAATATATCTAAATATATTACAAGATAATAGTTAAAGTTGCGACCACGTCAAATATTTAAAAATAAGTTAAAAATGCTTTTATTTATTATCTTGTCGAGGTTGGGTCCATTTATCACAAACATAAACATGGTGAATTGAATTTATCCGCATCATGCGGCCTGCTCCACTTATGTTCCAAACAAATGATTGTTTAGAACTCAAATTACCTTTCCCTTGTAATATGATTTGATAAACATATTTGATATACTTGAACTGCGTCCTAAGTACAAATTAGTATGGAATACATAAAAATCATTGGTTGCCGTGTTGTGTAGCTACAGTGGCACTGAAATACCAAGGAGCAGATGATGACATGCAAGGTCCAATTTGTGGCTTAGAAAAGTCAAAGTACCAAAATGATTCACAATTATTTAAATAAACTATTTTTTTCTATCTTTTTTTATTATTTATTTATTTATTTGTTACCACAAAAGCCAATAATATTTAGTGCATCATATAAAAATAAATCCCTCTTATCTAGTATAATTAATTTTACTTACCTTTTCTAGTATTCTTAAATGTCTATAATACAATCAAGCGTCCCATTATTATATATAAACAATAATTTGAGTCCTAATAAAAACAAAATAAATAAAAAAACAAATAAAACCTGGGCGCCCATTTATCTGATTGGCTTGGAGGCCAGGGCTTTGGGGAGGAAGGATTCCAAGTGCTTGTAAAAAGCCGCCACCACATTGGGTGGCATCGCAAATTGGCTGATCTCAAGAATGTTGAAGAGATCCTTGGTGTCCTGAGGGAGGCCTTGTTTCACCTTATTCTTGATCCACCCAAAGACCTCCTCAATTGGGTTAAGAAATGGGGAATATGGGGGGAGGAAGAGGAGTCTCATTGGGCAGTCTACAAGGCAGTGGCTGGCAGAATGGCTATTTTTATCAATTGGCAGAAACTCGGACACAACCAGATCCACTTTGTGGAGCCCAACATTATCAAGCACAACAACATTGGTTGTGCTGCTGTAATTTATCCAAAGTTACTCCTTGACAACTTGGAGAAAATCAAGAAAAGTCCCGCTGTTATGGGAACCCTTGATCATTTGGTATTGGTCCAACCCGCGAGGACCAAGAAGCGCAACCATGGAATAGGTCTGGGAACAGACAGCTGCACAATGGGCTACACCATCCTTGGACCCCTTCTTGACCCACCCATGCCTAGACCTGAGTGAGGAGGAAAACAACAATTTTTTGATATAGAAGAACTGTACATTGCCAGTCTCCTTTAATGCCAGATATGTCTCGGCATAAATGTGTCAATCCTTGATGGTCTTTTCACTGTTTCTGTTGTACAGAGAAACTCCGAGCAACTTCCAAGAGAAGCCCAAATCAACCATTGTTTTGTATACAAGGGTTTTAGAAACAGAAAGCCCAAACTCTGTGGCAAGCATCAATTGGATAGCAAGTGTGTTCAGGTGGCAATCCCTGGCTACCCATTGCTTAATTGCGTTGATGTGTACGGGCTTGAGGAGTTTTGGCTGTCTTTTTGCCTTGGTGGATTTGGCAATTTGCCTGGGGTTGCCATACTTGGTGTTGATGTTGGCAATGTACCTGGCTGTGACATCAAATTGGGACGCAATATCCTGAACCACCATTCCCCCGTTTAAGCAGTTGAGGAGAGCTTCACGCTCACTATCCGTCAACTGACGCCGGCCCTTGGCAGGTACCATGGCATCCTGGCTACCAGGCTCAGCACAGGGGATGGGGACCTTTGTGTAGAATGGGTTCTGGATTGTGTTGATTTCTGTGTTTTGAAGTGAATTACTCATATGCATGTGCTCCAATCAATTTTTCTGATGCTAGCTTTTTTTTCTGTTTCTAAGGATCTTTACAAATATGTGGTTCCTCATGAGGGTGTCAAGATTTGCTGGGTACACGTGATGGTGGACTTTTCCTCTCTGGATAGTGAGGGTGGCACTGTCCCAGTTCATGTGAGGCTTCGTTTCTTGTATCCAATCTAATCCAAGTATGACATTGCATTTTGTGATTGAAATGATGTATTCACTAATTGTTGTTTGGGCACTTTTCTTTTGGCTTGGCCTCGGTGCTGTCTGGGTCCCGTTGGTAACTTGTATCATGTAAGCTGTCTGCCATGATGACTCTGATGTTAATTCAAATGTTAGGTAACTTCATGAGGTCTGTGAAACTCTTGTTAATGAGTGATTGGTTGGCTCTAGTGTCAAATAGTGTTGTGCCCTGGTATCTGTAAAACAGAAAGGATAGGTGTACAGCCTATTTCAGATTGGGCGGCAAACAGTAGAGGATTGCTGATGGAACCTGGATCATGGTGATTGAGTCCACGTCCTGTTCTCTGTACAAGTCTTGTGAAGAGGGGGAGGCGGCTTGCCTAAACACTCCCTGAGCTTTTCCCTCCCTGTTGGTATCTTTTGTGCAGCCTGGCTGGCTTGTGCAGTGTGATTCCTGTGTCAAGGTTGGGTACTGGTGGTGTGTTTTTTATTGGGGCTTTTCTTTTCTTAACTGCAGGGTTTTCCTTGCATTTGTTGGAGGCGTGTAGATTGTCAGACTTGTGAGTTGCGCGCTTTCCCTCTAAGAATACATCCTTGAGGTTCTTGCAGCGGGTCATGTCAAACTGGCGTCTAATATGGGTGTAGGGAGGTTACTGTAGGGGTCCAGAGGCCCAGGTCTATCAAAGTTGATGGTGTTGGGCGCATGGTCATGTAGTCCTTTGTATGCAGCAATGTATTTCTCAATGGTTCCTGTCATTTTGAAGGTTTCGAGTTCAGTCATAATCACCACATCTGAATCATTCATGCAGAATTTCTCGAGAATGTTTATTGAACATTTCCCAGTTTTTCTTCTGGTCAGGATGTTGAGCCAGCCATTTGGTAACAAAACGCAAGATAGTCCCTGTGACGTAGAGGGAAATTTTGATAACCTCCAAAGTCTTTGGGGGTACTATACTTGTTCAAACTTGCTCTCAGTGCTTTTGATCCAAAGTAAGGGCGTTCTCATGGCATAGTCCTGCAAAGGCGCCAATCTCAGAGGTATGTAAACGCTGAAACACTATTTTGGGTATCATTCATGAAGGGTAGGTGCTGTTGTGGCTGGCGGATAGGGAACAGTTTGTGGGTTTTAAGAGCATTGTACTGGTTAATAGGTACAAGGAAATTATTGTAGATGACAAGGCCTGGGGGACGGTCTTGTCCTACTCTCTTTAATCTCTCCAACCGTTAGGGAGGGACATTGTTTAAGTTCTTTTCTCTTTGAGGAATTTTTCTCTTTGAGTTGGTAGGTATGGATAACTCACTGTGCTACCACTGCCGAGCTTATACTCGGGGGAAGTATAATAAATGAAATAAAGGGGAAAATTAAGAAGAGAATGATACTTTATTGAATATGAATATAGGTTAATATATAGCATCATGATAAGCCACATGTTGTCCATGTACGTCATGGAGGTCATGGGGCTTATCTGGAGTAATGTTCCTCTTGAGTCACAAGGTTTAATCAAGTTGTGTTCCGTTTAGGACCTGGATTGAGAGATCCCCGTCATAGATGGTTAAACTGACAATGGTGCCACTGGTTTATTGACTGGGTGGCATGAACCACTCAGTGAGTTGCTTGACGATTTTCTTTTTTTTTAAAAGAATTCCCTAAGAGGGAGTAATCAAAGATGTTGTAACACTATTCAAGGCTAAATCAAGAGAAAACAATTCACCTACAACTAAACCAATAAATCCAAATAAATGCATATTTAATCTAAAAAATATATTTTTTATTTTATTTTTATTGACTGTCAATTGTATTCTCAAATCAGTTCCTTTCCTTACCTCAGCCTGTCGGGCAGCCCATCTACTTTGGCGTCCCAGAGGGTCCAAGAACAGACCCAGAAACCAACGCAAGGGAGTCATGCCAACAAACAGGCTCTGCTGGTGTCAGTGGCAGCTAACCACTTTCAACATCTCAAGCTAGAACAGCTGAATCCAAGACAGAAGCCGCTCAAGGCCTGCCACAAAAGTCTCCTACAATAAAGGTCATTGGGAATAATGAGGTTACATACACATCCACTGTGTACCCAGTTATCACCTGGCCCTGCACTCCTTGTTCCAAGAGTTGCTTTTACTTCCGCCCCCTGTGTCTTTGATACATCATATGAGCCATCAACCACCACCAAAGAGCCATTCAAATTTTTTCGTATTATATATACTCCCATCATTGACAGCGCTAGAGCAACCAAGCGTGATCCCACCTTCAGCATGAAGGTCCTCCCATCCCCTTTCGTGCTAAGTCTCCCAGTCTGGATGGCTTTGGGTGCCTGCCAAGGGCTGGCGCCAGTTGAGCAGATAGTGAGCATGAAGCTCTCTCAACCGCTTGAACGGGGGAATGGCAGTTTGGGATATTGTGTCCTGATTTGGTGTCATGGCCAGATACATTGCCGACATCAACACCAAGTATGACAACACCGGGCAAATTGCAATCTAAGTCAAGGCTAAGCAGGCAGCTCAGCCTACTTCTGTGGTCTGAATACCCATCTTGAGGCAATTCCACAGTGGGTTACCAAGGACGCTACCTGGACTCACTTTGGTTGGTCCACCAATGCTTGCTACAGAGTTTGGCTTTCTGTTTCTAAAACCCTTGGTATACAAAGCAATGGTCAAAATTTGCCTCTTGTGGAAGGTGCTTGAGGTTTCTCTAAATAAATAGAAACAATGAGAAGATCATCGTATGATTGACACATTTATGCCAAGACACTATCTGGCCCTAAAGAAGACTGGGAATGTGTCTAGTTCTTCTATGACCAGTAAATTGTCATTTTCCTCCCTCAGTCAGGTCTAGGCATGGGTGGGTCAAGAAGGGGTCCAAGGACAGTGTAGCCCATTGTACAGCTTTCTGTTCCCAGACATATTCAATGGCTCTTTTCAGTTCTTGCATTTTAATCATTACCAGATGATTAAAGACTTTGATAACAGGGGGGTATTTCTTGATTTTTTCCAAACTGTCAAGGAGTATCTCTGATCAATTACTGCAGTACAACCAACATTACAGTTAGATAATGTTGGGCTCCACAAAGTGGATCTGGCTGTGTCTAAGTTCCCCCATTGACAAAACAGCCAGACCTCCAGCCACCAGCTTACCAATTGTCCAATGAGACTTCTCTTTCTCTTGCCATTCCCATTCCTAATCCAATTGAGAGGTCTTTGGTTGGATCAGAAATAAGGTGAAGTGAGGTCTCCTTCAGTATGTTCGCAGATTGTTTTAAATATCCTTTTGAGGTCAGTCAATTCTGAGATGCCACCTGATGTGGTGGTGGCTTTTACAAGCACTCAGAATCCTTCCTCCCCAAAGCCCCGGCCTCTGAGCCAATCAGATAAATGTGGGGAGCTCCGGTTTTATTTGTTTTTATTTTATTTATTTTGTTTTTATTAGGACTCAAAAATTATTAGTTTATATATAATGGCGTGACATTTTGGATTATATTATAGACATATAAGAACATTAGAAAAGTTAGTAAAATTAATTATACTAGATATAGAGATACATATTTTTATTATAATGCACTAATGTTGTATTGACTGTTACGCTAACAATAACATATTAAAAAAGATAGAAATAGATTAATTTTATTTAAGTAAATGCAATCCCTTTTTAGAACAAGAGCTGTTATTTTTTAAAGCCACAAATCTGACCCTGTGATTCACCAGCTGATACTTATCAATTCAGTGCCACTAGAGCCACCTGGCATGAAAACCAATGATTTTCATGTATCTGTTACTAATTATCACTTATGATAAAGGTTAAGAATAGCAAATCTATTTATTAAATTATACTCAAAGAGAAAAATCAGTTGAGTTCTAAACAATCAATTGTTTAAAACACAATTGAGGTGGACAATTTGAGTTGGTTAAATTAAGCTCATGTTTGTTTAAGTAAATATTATATGAGCCCAGAGTTGATGATTGACAAAATAAACAATTTTTAGATTTTGATTTCTCAGAAATCGCGCCATTAATGCTATTTTGATATGGTCTTTGAATAATGATATATGCAAAGATTTGGTTGGTTTTGCTTTCAGTTTTGGGAATTTCTTGCCTTTTGTAAATGGGTCTATACCAATATCCACCCATTCCAGAATACCATACCTTCCCTTGTCTGATCCTGGTATGACCTCACCCCAATGTGACCCCCTCTGTCACTCTGTCTACCTTATGAGTGATCATTGTCTCTTGTCTACTATTTAAGTAGAATCAATTCTCATAATAAAGACAAGTTTATCCACATTTGTGTTAGCTTTAATATTCTTCAAGCTTTTTCCTTTCCTTTTTGCTAAAAGGAAGTCCTCATCTTGTATTACAGGAAATTAAGGTATGTGCCCTTAATTTTTCCCTGAAGGCTAACCTAAGGCTAGCTTCAAACCTCAAATCTTTTGTTATAAAGATTTCCCGCCGTGTCCTCCTGGATGTTGTCCCCAGGAGCCAACCACAACAAAATGGTGCTCACTACAGGGGCTGCAAGCCCCTTGGTTACCCTGTTCCCACACACATTCTCTGGTCCTTCCCCTTTTTTTCTGAAGTACCTGAGCAACTTAAAGTTTCTGGTCCCCCTCTAGAAGAAGATATCACCAATGCCCCCTTAACTCCTATGGTAATGGTGCTGTCCATTGGGCCCTCTTGGGCCTCCCTTCCAGCTTTCTCACTTGACTATGAGCAAGCTTGTGCCACTGCCTGCTCTCTCCTCCACACTAGCACTGTGGTAATGCACACTATCCCTGGTCTCCATCCCAGGTGTGCTTCTGAAGACTTATATTCCTTCCTCTTGGATTTTGGTCTTCCTCTGCGCTGATGGAATCAATGGAGACTATTGGCGTGTTAGTTAACCAATTTATCCAAACTGTGCTGGTTCATTATCAATTGGTATTGGAATCCTAAAACCAGTTCTTGACTGTTGTATCCACTGCTGTTTCTAACAATCATGCACAAAATATGGCCTATCAAGAATGATTCCATAGTCTCTTTGCTTGCATTTCAGATAACCAGTGCGGCTTGCTAGCTTCACAAAAGTATTTGACCTTGTCTCTAAACTCCCTTTGCTCCTCACTCCCTGGATATATTAAGGATTGGCTTTGTGAACTAGATGATCATCAAGCTACCTGGCGTGGCCAGATAGAGTCAACCCTCCTAAAATATTGACAAGATTTTGAGACTCTAGTTGCTGAACTCAATCAGTTTCAAGAACATGTTAATACCCAACTCAAACTAGTTGGGACCCATGTTGACTCTTGGGGCCATCATCTGCACTTACAATATGGCTTGGACAAGGCTGCTTTGGAAAACACTCTGAGTCAGGTTCAAAACTATGTCAATGATAGGGTGGCCTCTATTGAAGTGACTCCGCCATCTCCTTTGGTTGATATCCTGTCTGCCTTTGAAGCTAGGGTATGGAAAGATATAACCAAACTTAAAGCCACTACTTGACGTCAAGCCTCTGCCCTACATCCTCTGCTTGTTGAACCTACACCTGATCCTTGCATTGCCTTGCTAACTGACCAAGTAGCAACTATGCAAGGCAAGATTGAATACTTAAAACAACGTCTCTCTGACCCTGATGAATTGTCCTCTGATTCTGATGGCAAAAGGGAGACTGAAGTCTCTGGTACTCCTACCCACTTTGACTGTTGGTATTGCCATGGATTGGAAGGCCAATCCCAAATCAAATGTGCTCTTGCCTTGGATCACTTAGCGGCAGTAACTAACAATGTGGCAGATTGGCAAGATGCCCTAGAACGCAAGGTGCAAACCCTCTCCCAACTCACAGAGACAATAAATGGACAAGTTACCCCTCTGGTTGCTCAAACAACTTCTCTGACTACTTGTGTCATTGGGGTTACTGGCACATTGGCAGTACAACAGATCAAAATCAATGAATTTGGAGCTGCTGCTACCGCCTAAGATATCAGTGAACAGAATAGCTCAGCACTAGATACTCTAGAGGATAGCCTTTGACTTCTCTGGGCTAGACAACCTGCTACTGAATCCAAGTTTGAGGGCAATCCTCACATCAACGTTCTCAACCCTGGTGACAACAGCCAATCCACTTCCTCATCCATCAATCCAAACTACAAGCTGACCTTCAAGAAGATATTCAACCCTAAAACCTCTACCATTGCTGCCTTTTTAATAATCTACAAGACTGCAATGCGTAGGGCTACTAACAAGCTTAAAAAGGAGCATATTTTTACCTTCCTGCATCCTACGTGCCAAGAAGTGGTGGTCCCCAAACTCTCCTCCATTGTCACTTGAGAGGACATGAAGCGCCTCCTTATTGAGGAGTTTGGAGGAGATCTCAGTTTGGAGGTCAAGAAAGATGTATTTATGCATATTGCCTTTAAGCCCAAAGAAACCCTGGCCAAGTTTGCAGATTGCTTGTATATTGAAGGTCAACAGTTGATTACCAGCCAACAGTTAACTCCCCAGGAAGCTTACACGGCATGTTCAAACGCTTTAAAGGTAAACCAGCTTCTATGCCTACACTTTAAGGCTCACAAGGCTTCACTCATTTCCATGAAGAGTATTAAGACGCTCTTACAAGACATGCATTTGACCCATAGGGGTACTGTGGTACGTGAAAATAAAGCCAGTAATGCCAGGACCACTTCTTGTCTGCCGCACATAATGACTCTGGGTTCAGGTGGACAGACTAAGAGGCAAGGATGTCATAACTGCATTCAAATAGGGCTCTACTCACGTAGCTGCACTAATCCCCGGGTAGAAGGTTGTGACCCCAAGGAACAGGCGGGAAAAGAGAGGTCAGCTTAGAGGCAGAGATGCTCTCTGGTGACCAATCTCCCCTGTCTCTTCCTGATCTTCCTTCCAACAAGAAATCTCCCCTTCTTCTGGCCCAACTATTCTTCACATGTTCCACAATCTTTCTAGTGATTATGAACCTGAAGATTCTGACAGCAATGAATCAGGATAGTTATGGCTACTCTGTGTTGGCTGTCCCAGAAACTGGTGTCTGTCCCTTACAAGCTTTTCTCAGGGAAGACTACAACTACAACTCACCCAACTTTGAGCAAAGCTAAGGCCATAGTGGCTTGTCCTTACTTAGCACAGGCCCATTGTCCCCCTGTCTTGGTAGACTCTTCTGAAGAAGCCGCCAAGCTAGCTGAAGCTCTCTTTCAAAATGTGACTTTATCTCTACCCACTGCAGACTGTGTATAAGGTGATTCCTGCCTTAAAATGCATGTTAGCTAAATGGGAAAAAGAGCTAGAGGCTGCACAGGATTTGTTGGCTGTCTTACCCCCCTTTGTAAAAGATACAACCTGTGTGGAAGTATCAATCCAAAAGGTTAAAATCAAAGCCATTATGGACACAGGTTCTCCAGTCAACGTAGTATCATCCAAGCTAATGAAGAAGCTTAAACTGGCCCCTGACCTCAACTACATTCAGTTGTATGGCACAGCTGGCATGGCACAAACTTGAGCCATTGGTGCCTACTCAGCCCTACCCATGAGGTTTGGGAAACTCCTCATTGCATCCTCTGCTGTTGTCCTTGAGAACAAAAGCTATGACCTCTTGGTTGGTAAACAATTCCTCCACAAATATAACAGGATTGTAACCCTGCAAGATGGATACCTACTGCTCTGTAGGATATGAGGTCCCTTTGATTTTTGAAGAACCTCCATGGCTTCCAGGCAAATGTCTTAAAACTTGTGTGCTTGAGTACCCCATGGGTATCTTTTCACTCAAGTATAGGACTCATTCCTCCAGCATGTGTACTCCTCCTTCCTCCTGTCCCGCAGAGGAAGGTGTGCCTCTTCTTGCCCCTGTGGCTATCACTATCCCACCAGGCTTCCAAGTAGTTATCAACTCCCAGATTTCTTATGAACTACCCAAAAATTCATTCCTGGAACTTTACTCACCTGAATCCCTAAGCCGTAAAGAACCCTGCCTGTGTCCTGGGATTCTAGATTGAACCCACAAAGAACCCGTACAATTACTGCTTGCCAACCTGACAGCCCTGCCCATGCAGGTGACCTGAGGCCAGGCTGTAGGGCATGGTTGTATATTGGGAGCAGAACAAGTGGCCTCCCTCTACCCTTTTGGAACTTTCAGTGATTTCAATCTACCTGAAGACAATCCTCAAGTTCTCTCCTTATTCACTGCTGCCAACTTCCCACAACTGTCACCCATCCAACAAAAAGATGTGTTGGAACTGCTCAATCAGTTTAGTGATATCTTTGCCTTGAAACCTACAGATTATGACCTAGCTAAAGGGATCATCCATCAGATTGATACTGGTGATACACCACCTTTTTGTGCCAAGCCTTACTGCTGTAGTATAGTAGAGGATGCCCAGGTTTCTAAGGAGCTTAAACAACTCTTAGATGCTGTAATATTGGCTCCCTCTCAGAGTCCTTGGGCTTCAACTTTATTGATCCTCAAGAAAAAGGACAGAGGACATCACATTGTGATGGACTACCACTGCCTGAACTTTCTCACCAAGAAAGACTTGTACCCCTTGCCCAGAATTGATTATGCTCTCAGATGGCTGGATGGGTCCAAGTTTATCTCTGCTGTGGATCTAGTTTCTGGATACTGGCAGGTCAACTTATCACCAGAAGATCAATAAAAAGCTGTCTCTAATTACCTCAGAAGGGCTCTATGAACCTACTTGAATGCCCCAAAGACTCTGCAACGCCCCGGCTACATTTCAAAGGGCTATGGATTCCATCCTACAAGACCTAAAGCTCTCTTGTGTCCTTGTATACCTTGATGACATCACTGTATTCAGCTCTACCTTTACCAACCACTTAGAACACCTCAAGGCTGTCTTCATCAAGATTTGCAAAGCTGGCTTGAAACTCAAACCCTCCAAGTGCTCCTTCTTTAAAGAGCAACTCAAATTCCTGGGTCATGAGGTCACCCAAACTGGAATCCGCCCCATGAATAATAAGGTGGAAGCCATTGATAAGATTCTACCTGCCACTAATCTTTGAGAGGTCCAAGTATTTCTTGGTATGATGGGTTACTATCAACAGTTCATACCCAACTTTGCTGAATTGAGTGAACCCCTCATCCAGCTCCTTTGCAACGTCCCTTTTGAGTGGACTGACAGTCAGTAGCAATTGTTTGAAGCGCTGAAGGCCAAGCTCAAAGAAGCTCCTATCCTAGTCTACCCTGATTATGATAAAGAGTTTATCTTGTATACTGACGCAAGCAGAGTAGCTGTGGGTGCCATCTTAGCCTAGCTTGATGATGAAGGCGTGGATTGCACCTGTAGTCTATTCTTCATTGGTCCTCAATAAACACAAGAAGAACTACAGCGTCACCAAGAAGTAATGCCTGGAAGTGTTGCATGCGGTAAAGCAATTCAGGCACTACATCTACAGAACCCACTTCACTGTGGTCACATATCACTCCTCTCTTAAATGGCTACAGCAACTAAAGGAGCCTGAAGGTCAATTAGCACGTTGGGCTCTGCACCTGCAAGGATAAAATTTCACTGTGGTACATTGTCCTGGGGCCCAATATCAGAACAACAATGGTTTGTCAAGGATGCCCATACTAGCTATCCACCCCACAGATACTGATTGCCTATACAGGTTAATAGGGTATCCTGACTCCTGGACCACTGAGCCAGAAGACATCCAATTGGCTCTACAGACCCTATCAAAGGACACTGTAATTCAAGATAGACAGCTCTTCAAGAAAGTCAACAACACCTATCTGCCCTATATTTGTCCTAGAATGATAATAGCCATTACCCTCTAAGCTCACATTAATACTTGACATGGAGGAATAGCAAAAACTCATGACTGGTTGTGCAAGAACTTCTACTGGGAAAACATGTGCCT
>QTSX02006593.1:0-55015 GCA_014839935.2 Entomophthora muscae
TAGTAAACTTGATGAAAATGGCTGATGGATTTGAACACTTCAAATCTGATTCCAGTTAATTCATTTTGTCCATTGGAAATATGCAGTTTGACTTGAACTTTGCAAAGTGTCTATGAGTTCCTGCATTTTCAAATATTCAAATAAATACTCAAAGAATTCAATTTAATTAAAAAAGGCCATCCTGCAAAAGTGATTTGAAATTTGGACCAAGGATTTGACAATCCCACATTTTTACGTTCAGGTTCTGAATTTACAGTACAGTAAGAAACTAGAAAAAATCAATACAAATCAAAAAGCTCCACTATAGATAAAATCAAATGAAAAATTCAATCTTGATAGTCATGTTTAAACATGAAGATTAATTGAAGTGTAAAATTTTCTAAGCCTGAAAATGATACATTATTATGCACTCCAAATCACTAATATAGCAACCACAACCCTATGTAACTCTATATGAGCCACCCCCTGATGACACAGAATTTTTTTAAAAAGCTTTTTGGCCCCCATCATAGCCAGGGGCCAAACAAAACTCTTTTCAAGGAAGGAAAGAAGGAGAGGTAGGAAAGGAAAAACTTCAAAGGAGAAAATCATCAGATACTGCTCTATGGGTTTAGCTCATTAATTTACACATTTTCACTTGAGGACTTCAATTATTTTATACATATTAACATTTTTTTACTTGTTGTTGTGACTTAAACACGGGCCTGCTGCTGGAACAATCTTTGTTTATGTATTGCTATTAAGGATGCTTGATTATAGCTGATTTTAGAAAACACTGATAATAAGATAGAATTATATATTAAATTCTATTTTTATCAAGGTGCTTTTTTTTCCTTTTTATGGTTATTTTTCATTTGTTATTGATAATTTTCTTGCATTTAATTTTCTAGTTTCACCTCCAGTTGCCCTGGTAATAGGAAATCAAGCTGCCTTCCTGAGACCAGATGTGGCTGCAGAAGCAGCTTGATAAACATAGATTTTAATATATAATTCTATTTTGATTTTGGTGTTTTCTAAAATCAACTGTAAAAAAGAATCCTTAATAGCAATACATATATATATTGTTATAGCAGCAGTCCCTTATTTAGGTCACAAAAACAAGTAAAAAAATGTTAATATGTATAAAATAATTGAAGTCCTCAAGTGAAAATGTGTAAATTAATGAGCTAAAACCATAGAGAAGCATCTGGTGATTTTCTCCTTTGAAGTTTTTCTTTTCCTACCTCTCCTTCCTTGAAAAGAGTTTTGTTTGGCCCCTGGCTATGATGGGGGCCAAAAAGCTTTTAAAAAAATTCTGTGTCATCAGGGGGTGGCTCATATAGAGTTACATAGGGTTGTGGTTGCTATATAAGTGATTTGGAGTGCATAATATTGTATTATTTCCATTTTTAGACAATTTTACATCTCACTTAATTTTCATGTCTAAACATGACTATCAAGATTGAATTTTTCATTTGATTTTATCTATAGTGGAGCTTCTTGATTTGGACTGATTTTTCCTAGTTTCTTACTGTTAATTTGATTTTGATTCCAGATCCTGCAATTATTATTTGAGTTTGCTAGTGGCATTTATTTATGATTTGAAACTTTTTTTGTGGATTTGACAATCCCACAATTCCAAAAACATAGTAAACTTAATGAAAATGGTTGATGGATTTGAACACTTCAAATCTGATTCCAGTTAATTCATTTTGTCCATTGGAAATATGCATTTTTCTTGAACTTTACAAAGTGTCTATGAGTTCCTGCATTTTTAAAAATCCAAAGAATTTAATTTAATTAAAAAAGGCTATCTCACAAAAGTGATTTGAAATTTGGACCAAGGATTTGACAATCCCACATTTTTATGTTCAGGTTCTGAATTTACAGTATCGATGTATGCTAAATTGCTCCTGATAACTTTAAACATAGATTAAAGCCCAAAGGTAATCTAAAAAACATTTATAAAAGCACATTAATAGACTCAAAATAATCCAAGGGTTCCAAATATGCAATAAAAAGGGGTTAGCTAGTATTAGCTATAGTGCTCAAAGCTTCAAAGTCAATACACTCCAAAACTGTGATATTTTCATATTAATTTTTTTCTATGTTTGCATCCATATACAAAAATAAAGTAAAAATTAAATATTTGGAAGTAAAGTATTTAATCAAAGAGTAAATTGATCAGGCTTCAGCCCCAAGAGCCTTGGAAATTCCTTTGAGATGGATAAGGTAGCCTTCTCTGCTGTGATAGATCAAACCTCCTTAGTGACACTTGTAAACTTGACCTGTTGGTCAGCATGCTTTGAGACAACAGCCTTGTTCTTGGTGGCTTGGGGGTATAGATGGTCCCCATAGACATGCTGAATCTTCATTTTTTGATAATCACATTGAATCTGGGCTTCTTTACCTTAACCAAGTGGAATTTTTTTGTTGTATCAACCTTAAAGTGATGAGGTGGTCTTATTTACACCTTCATTAACCACTTATGGCAGTTTAAGTTGATGGAGTCATCATCCTTGCAGATGTGGCAATGCCCCTGAAACACATCCACTCACTGGTGCTCAAAGTACTAGATGAAGGGAGCAAATGCTTCTTGGTGCTTAATAATAAACTTGTCCTTGAGAAGCTCATTGTAGAAAAGGTTGACCTCTTTATTTCTGACCATGGCCAGGGAAGCAAAGTAATTAAAAATATTTTTGGCCTCTTTGGTGCCATTCTTTAAGAACATCTTGTCAAGGGCTGGGATTTCATCAGGATCTTTTGCAAAGACTGGCAGTAATGAAAGAAGCAACCTTGGGGGCTGCTCTTGAAGACTTTTATAAAGACATTCACCTGAGCTGTCTCAAAATTGACCATTAATTTATTACATTTGAATAATGCTTCTAGAGCCTTCTTAGTCACATCTGACTGCTCCTGAAATTATATCCAGGTGAAATTTATCTTTTTGTGGTCCCTTTTCTCAGTTAGCTCATCAGCAAGCGTGTGAAGGATGCATCCAATTTTTTAATGAGGATGTTAAGGTGTGAACTTAAGTTTCATTCCTTTTTATCAAGAAGGAAGAAGAAGACAAAAGAAACAGTATGTGTGTTCACTTGGCCATTAATGGCCCAAAGGTGACAGAAAAGGTTTGAACAATATAAGAAATTTCTGTCAGCAAACAAGGTATCACACTTAAGAAGGTGTGTGAGATATTGTTTGGTGATAAAGCAAAGGATGCAGTTTGGTGTCCCTTGGCTGTCATCATGCAGGAGGGAGTTTTTTTCCCAAGAATAGGTAGCTTTGGTCCTCAGTGAGTACAAGCTCATCCAAAATCCTGGCACTGGTACCAAGGTTTGAACATACTGAACATTAATCAGTGGCATATACTGGAGTTTGGTTTTCTTTCTATCTTCCTCTCTATAGTTTTCATTCAGATGAATGAGGGCATACATGACCAACTCAGATAAAGACATGTACTTATTGAGAGAAATAACTTGGCAAAATATAAGTGTATGAGACAATATAGTATCTTGGCAGATCATAAACAGTCATGCTCAATGGTGAGCTTCTTAAATTAAGTCAAATCAATGATAGTTAATCTTGCAGGGCACCAGGACTATTGCAGCAGTAGTGATGATGAGCCATGTTTTTTAGCTCCAATCTGAAGTTGATTTTAACTGTAACCAGCCTATGTTAATATCCTTGCCAATATACAAGAAATTGTAAGCAAAGATCCAAAATATTGCATCAAGAGATACTCTGAAGTTGTAGAAAATCATTTAAGTGAGCGCCAAAGAAGAGCTCAACACCCTTCTAATAAGAGTCATCAAAAAACTTTCTAAAGTCCTGAAAATAGGGCATGTTCTGCGTCTCTTCCTGCCCCTCTTGACCAGGCTGGTGAACAGAAGAATATAGTTGTCTATTTCTTAACACCAGCCAATAAAGACCACCTTTTCCTGATGCCACACTATCACCTGAGTTTTCATAATACTGATCTAAGAATGAAGCCTGGTTTATGGTATTTATATCCTGCCAAGTGAAAGCCAAACCCCACCAAAGCCTTGAATAAGAAAGCATTGAGGAACCCTTGGCTTGATCAGATTTTCCTATATACTTTACTTGTTTTCTATCACCTTTAAACCAAATCTACAGGCCCCACTGATCCTGCCATCACGCCTGAAGATCCTGTAGACCCCAAACTCGCATTATTTAATCCCCTGGTGCTTTTTTTGGATCATTACATTTTACCAAATACCCAGTGAATATGACCTTTTCCAAGTTCACTTTAGAAAACATCCTCCTTTCCAACCTTTTGGAAAGATCCCGCAAACTCAAGAGCTTTGGCCAAGTAGGCTACTGGTACACTGTGCAGCCCCTCCTCTTTAAGGACAAATAAAAACATATGTCCTCATAATAAGTCCCTATTATCCCTCCTGTCACCCCCTTGCCCAACCATCTTCAAAATCTTATGATTGCAAATGAGACCACATCTACTCAACTCTTTGGTGTAATGTAAATTACACTAACAGGGTTTGTGAACTCTGTGGTCATATCTACAGGTCCCTGGTTCTTGTTGGGCCATTCTCTCTCATATATTATCAAGTTATTTCCAATACTGTGGCAGGTGCTTCCTACTGGCCCAACAGTCTCTCTTCCTGCATCTGCAACTTCCCCATCTCACGCCTGGCTCCCTGAAATATGATAATGAATAGAACCAGTATATAAAATTGTTTTTTGAATGGTTGTGTTACAGGGTGATAATACTATCAGATTGGTATTAATTTAGGTAGATTTATTATGTGAGGTCTCAAATCAATACAATACTTTTCTCCCAGCTATTAAGGAAAAGGATCAGATTTACCACAAAAATTATATTGATTGTTGAATTCCAGATGCTGTCTTTCTAGATGGTGTCTTTTGTGATAGCTTATTCTAGGACATTTACTATGTAAATTTATTCTAAAATTTTTTATTTGAATAACACCCTTTTTATTTTGATTCATGATATGATTTTCTATGTGATCTTTTGAGATGGCATATTAGAAACCACTATGTAAAAATTAAAATATTTAATAATTTTTATTGCGCTTTTTAATTTTTCTATAGTAAATCCCAAATTTATTACAAAAAGACTTTTGAGATGGTGTCTTTCAGGATGCTTTTTTTGAGATGGTTTATTTCATCCTAAAAACAGGACCCTTCACAATAGCAATTTGTTCAAGAATTCCCCCCTGTCTTCTAATAGAACATGAAAGATTACCTCCTGAACAAGATATCCAGCCCAAAATTGACATCAAAGAAAGTATCTTTGAAAAAAGGCCTATCTATAATTTAATTTCACAAGAAGATGTCACAATAAAAATTACCTAACCAAAACATTAGAAAAGAAACTCATATTATTGTATAAATCTCTCTTTGGCACAGCCATTTTCTTTGTAACTAAGAAATATGGTGGGCTATTTCTTTTCACTGACTACCAAGAACCAAATAAAGCTAAAATTGAGAACATTTATTCTATGCCCCTGATTGACAACCTCTTTGATACCTTGGGGGGGTCACAGTTCTTCACCAAAATTGACCTAACTGCAGGGTACTGTCAAATCTTATTCAATCCCAAAGAAATCCCAAAAATAGCATTCCAGACCAAGCATAGTTCATTTAGATGTGTTGTTATAAACTTTGACATGTAATACTTTTTGCTCATCTAAGCCTCGCTTTTTGAAGGCATATTTTTCAATTCAGTTACAGAGCCCCAGTATTTAATCAGAAAGATACCCAACTCAACCACCAATTCAAGGGCAACAGTTCACTCAAACTCCTTTATGGAGTACCAGCAAGTGTGAGAAATCCATCTGCTAAGAGCTCACCCCCTCCTGCAAGAAGACCTCCTGACTTGAACTCTAAACAGTTGTTCATTACACCTAAAGGTCTAGCAGTACACCTTGCTAAGATAAACCACATCCCAAAGAACCTTAAGCTATAACAAGAGCCCTGTTGAATATGGGGTACAAGTATAACATGGGAATCAGTCCCCATATTATAGCTAAAAAAAATCTTGACATATGCAGCTTTGCCTACCAAAATGTAGGCTATGTTGAGTTATGCCCCTACAGGGACTAAATTGACTTTGATCTTCTTCTGTAGGAGCTGCTGACCAGGCAGCAAAAACTCAGGTGTTCTACTTAGTAAAAGGTATCCCAACCATTAGAACCTCCTGCCGCTCACAAGCCCCAATAGCAGTTAGATATCTAAATCTGCCAAAACACCTCTTCTTTGAAGTAATCCATCAAGAGCCAATCAAAGCCCTTCTCTCTCATGATAGTGGGCCTGAAGGTATTTTTGTTGTCCCCAAGGGAGCCACAAATATATCCAGGCCAGATGCTGCCACAGCAACCATCCTGGCACCAGCCATATTTCCTCGCAATTCCCACAGGAGCCTGTTTAGACCTTTCCTAGACCCCTCTTTTATTGATTTGATAAGGCTCAAAAGTTGGGCTCAAAATGAAAACATTCTGGACATAAAGGAGCAGAGTGTAAGTTTATAACCCTCCTCAAAAAAGCTTGGCCACACAATGGCTGATGTTGCAATTTCTGGGTTATCCACAGCCTAATAAGCAGGAACCCCATTAGGATAGAGCTTAGCCCTGGTTTCCTGAGACTGGCTGGGTATCAAGTAGCAGCTTGGAGTAGATACATAGATGGAGCTTACTGATTAAGGATGGGGCCTGGGAGCTTATATGTCCACCATCTGTCTCCAGGATGTACCCAGGAAAGGTTGACTGGCATACTGGCATCCAGAAGAAGCCAACTTTGAGCCTGCACCAACCGTTTGAAATCTAGATTGGGCCAAACTGGCCTAAAATCTTTGCCCCCGTCCAAACCCCCTGCACGGCAATCCCCAATAAGCTGTGCCCTACCTGTGCTGTTTTGGCAGAGTTTCAAGGGGAAATTTGGAAGCTAGATGATTATCTTTATTTGGAGATAGGGATTATATAGCTGTGCTGAATCATCTTAAGAGGGACATGATTATGTAGACCACTGGGCTGGATGGTGGAGGGGGTGGCTGGTTCCTGGTAAAGGGCCAGGCACCAAATTGAGTCATCCACTGTATAGGATCATTGTTTGCTCATGCTGTCAATCTTGGGAATTCCAGCCAACTCCCTAGTTTGGCTACAGGCCGCAGGGAATTTGGATTGCTGGTGGCAAACCTGCTTAATTGGAACCTTGTTGGCGGGTCAACCCTGCTGTTTCAACACCTGGCTACCCCCTTTGTATATTTAGTGTTCTGCAATTCACCCAGGAAGCCTAGATTGATCCTAGCATACCACCTGCAGGATCTACAGAGACCAGGTGATCCTGGATACGTCTCAGAGCACAGGTCACATCCCCAGTTTTAGGAATATGCACTCAACAAGGCCAGCGTCATTTGGGAGCTTAATTCAAGGAACAAGGGATCATTATCCAGTAACTGGATCCCAAGCCCTGCTGTATATCTGGAAGTGTGGAAGATTGGACCAAAGTAGAGCGAGCCTCTGTAAGCTAGCTCTGCATGAGGAGTGCAGCAGTGGGCTAGATCTATGGTTAGGGTATTGGTTAAGCCCAAATTCAGAGCATTAATGGTATTGCATGCTTGGATCAAATTGGTACTCAGCTTATCATGGTGAGATACCTTGATACTGAAATTCACAGCAGTGGTTAAAGGTTGGTTTATACCCTGGGGTGCCAGTAGGGTAGCCCCCCATTGGTACCTGAGCAGGGTAAATATAGCCCACAGGGATGGTTATGCCAAGACAGGGTAAGTATCTCTAGACCAGCTGGGGTGATAATGCTGCCAGGGGTTCCTTAGAAGGAGAGGATTCTGGGGCAGCATTACCCTTCTAAAAGACCAACCAGGGGATAATAAATTGGGTGGCCTGGGATGAGGAACTATTGAAGCAGCACTTAGATCCTGATCCTGGCTAAGGGGAGAATACAGCTGGGCCGTACTTGCCCCTTAAAAAGCTGGCAAGTTTCTCTGCTGATGGCTTCTGACTGGGTTTAAGGAAGAGTTTCACTATCATCAGTCAAGCATAGGGGGTCTGGGATCACCTGTGAGGCAGCTGTTTAGAGAAACAGCGGCTCAACCCAAGGGGGCAGAGAAATGCCTAGGAAGTAGAGTTGGTGGCTCTGCAGATTTCTGAGCCAACTGCTTAGGGAGCAAGGAGGAGAGAGGAAGAGAGTGAATGATTACCTCTAAAAGGCCTGGATAGAAAACACCTATGATGGCTTATCTAGACGGAAAAGCACAGATGAAGAACATTGTTAGTGGCTAGATAAGAGCCCATATGTAAAAATCTGTAGCGGCTATAAGGATAGCCCAGATGGAGAGCATCTGTAGTGGCTAGTAGAGAGAATACCAGATGAAATCCATCTATAGTGGCCAAGAAAGAGATTAACAAATAAAATAACAGGATCAAGAGAAAAAACTAAAAAAAGATGAAGGGGAAAAATAAAGAGCAGAATAATAAGCAAACAAGTAAAAGAAACAAGCAATAAAGGTTGATTCATTCAAGAGAATAGACCAAAAGTTAAAGAAGATCTGAGCTGGAACAGGAAACCTGTTAGCCCTTTAGTGCACAGAGGGCAACACTTCAAGAAGCTTGATCAACAGTAACCAATCTCCTGGTTGGATTGCAAGAGAGCTCCAGAACAGAAGAGGTTTGACTGATGCAACCGTTGGTTGAGTTTGGAGCATGTTTACTGATGAATACCATTGTTTGGAAGCTAAAAGCTTAAAGCATGGTTGAGGAGGTAGTGGATTGATGCTTTAAGCTTCTGAGAAATCAAGTGGGTAAGCCTATTTTATTATAGAAGGATGTGAGCTTTGACAGTTCAAGCTTCTGAAAAAAGCCATTCTGAAGGCAGAAAGGTTGAGAAAAGGGCACTATAAGTAGAAGGCAGACAGGAAAGTTGGGGAGCTTTTGAAGCTCTTTCAGTTGTGGGCAAACCTGTTTTTGGGTGCTCAATCTGAAACTTGATGGGTACACAACTGGTTGTTTTTGAGTACTTTATGTCTTCTGAAGTGTCCAGAAGCTCTTCCTGAAGAAGTAGCTGGTAAAAAAACTCCATAACGGTGTAAAATCAGAAGGTTTTTAAGGAAAAGCAGAGCAAGAGCATAGAAAAGATCAAGTTTTATCACAGAAAGTTCCTAAAAGGATCTTTTTTCTGCTTCAATAAAAACTTAGTTGACTCCTATTATCCTTTTTGAAATCATCAAATGATTCACTTTTGTCTTTTATATAGAACTATTATCCCTGATAATGTCATGACAACCCATTCAGTCTCTGGATTTGACCCAGGACACATCTTGGCAGCCTCCCAGGAGCAGGAGAGCCACGGTAGCTCTTTCTATCATCCTGGACAACCACCTGATGACAGCTGCCAAGTGACTCAATATATTCTTTCCAGGTTTTCTTGCCTAGTTGGAATCATCATTGAGTAAGTTTAGCTGAGAACAGCAGCCATCAAGCTAGCTTCCAACCAGAGCTGAGATCAATGGAGCAAAGGCTGCCTAAAATGATGCAAGTAGAGCTATCTGGATGCCAGGCTGTCTCTTTACAGTAGGAATTAAATGAGGGGTAGGATGGCCTTGCAATACTAGAGATTGGCGTCAAACTTCTCCTAACCCCTTGAAAACGTTAGACAATTTAAATGGGGTTATATATGAGAAGTAGGTCAAGGTCAGAGTTGCTCAGATGCCCCTCAACTCTGGATCTCTTCCCCTGTTCTTGCTGATTGATTACAGCAGATCAGCTATATGCTGTTCACTTTTGAAGGAGGTTGGTACTTGGCTTGCTTGAGGCAATTCTTTTTAATCATGGCGACATTCAGTCAAATCCCAACAATGGGCCCCAAAGGTTGAAAATATTTTTGCCAACCAATCAGATGCTGCAAAATGGATATCTCCCAGCTCAAATTCCTTTTAAACTCTCCCAACCCCCACCCTAGAAACTTGTTTCTAGATAGCTTATTATCACTCAGGAAACAACCTCATTGAACTTCCTAAAACTCTATTATGCTTGAGCACTTGAGCCTTCTGGTCACAGTTGTTGGTAGCCTAATCACCTCCCTCCTGATGTTTGCCTTGATGTCTCTGGCGGTGAAGTGGCCAGCTCTGTACCGACCCTCCCTGTGGGCTTGTTCCTCTGATCTATCTCTTGGGATGCTGATCCTTATCCCTGTACTTGTGTTGGTGTTCTGTTATACTGGCTTTGGCGCCAACCGCATTGGCCCCTCCGGATCTGGCCTGGTTCTTTTAAAGCAGCTGACAGCTTACTTGATCTATCCCTGTCGTCTATCTTTAAATGGTTCAGCACCCAACTTTAAAGTTTGATTGGGGGTGAGGGGAGATTTAACTATCTTCTTATTGGTCTGAGTGATGGTTGTCCCATATAGGTTTCAACCTAGCCATGGTTGATGCAAAAGGGTTGGATCTTTCTAAAGTTGAAACGAAACCGATCTTCGGTGGTATGGGATGGGGGAAGGGGTGAAGTTTTTTTTGCTGGTTTGGATATACTTTGGTTGGTCGATTTCAACTGGATACCGTGTGTGCAGTGAAGGAAGATTAAGGTATCCCTCGGTAGAGGCAAGGTGATGTTCCAGATGTCAGGGGACGGGTCAGTGAATTTTTTAGTATTCGCCAGCATCTCTAGTAGAATTAGTGGAACCTTTACGGTGTGGATTCGATATTTTATACTATTCCATCACTTTCCTGCAGAAGGCTGGATTGCTTCACGGCAACGAGAAGTTAGTTCATCCCGATTCCTCCAGCGGCTCGGGACCGGCAATGATGGGGTCGGCTGGGTTCAACCCCTTGGCTCGCGTAGAACCTGGTTTACCGGGGCAGCCCCTTGGGGGTCCGGGATAATTTCGTCGGTTCGGGGCCAGAGGTTTATCGGTGGGGTGGCAATCCGGCTCGGTTGGACTTGGCACCAAATGAGGTTAAGCCTGTACCGCTAGCTTTAGGAGATCGATAGTTAACCTCGGGGTTGGATTGAAAGGGTAGGCATGTCGCCGAATGGCGGTGGAATGAGTCGTTTAGCGGATTTATTTTAATTGGGTGTTTCGGAGTGGTGGGATCAGGGAAATAATTTTATGGAAGATGATTGGTTGGATTGATTTTAAGTAAAATGTTTTTATTGGCAGCTAGGGTTTAGCACATGTAGAGGAAGCCAGCAGATGCGGCTACAAGGATGACGGAAATAGCGCTCTTCGACCCATCGTTGGAAGTGGTGGTGGCTGATACCTTGGAAGTGGCCTTGGGGGTAGTTGATGTGGGGATCAAGGTGTCGATTTCGGTGACGTTCGCGGTAGGGAGGACATCAGAGATAGAGGTGTTGAGGGAGGCAGTTGAGTATGTAGTAGGGATGGTGGTATTGAGGGAGGCAGTGGGGTGGGCAGTGGTGGTATTGATGGAGGCAGTGGGGTGAGCAGTGGTGGTATTGATGGAGGCAGTGGGATAGACGGTGGTGGTGTTGGGAGTGGGGATGGAGGGGGTCAAAGTGTAGGTGACGGGCTTGCTGAGGTACTTTTCACCGCATGCCTGGTAGCAAGCGATGATCTTTTCCTGGCCGCCGTGGTAAATTTCAGGGGTGTAATAGCACGCGTTGATGCATACAACATGGGGATTCTCAGGCTGGTTGGCAGCAACAGCAGACACAATGAGGGCAAGAAGGCAGTTCATTTTGGAGGGATCTGAGTGCGTTTAGTCTTTTTAAAGAGATGGTTAATGTATGGTGCAAGGCTAGTCACTTATATGAACAAGTTTATATTTAAAATGATAATTTATATTTGCGGTTAACGGGGTATCATCAGGGGTTACGGTACACCATCAATTCCGGCTTCAGAAGTTTTTAGAGAAAACACGGAGCCGTGTTTGTCAATACCAATGTTTGGCTTCTACATATGATGGTTTAGTTCTCCCCAGTTTGGGATTGAAGACGATAGAGCGGCACTTGGGAGTTGTCAATGTGAACAGCTGAAACAATAAGCAAACCTTTCTATAAATACCAATGGAATCATCTAGAAGCTAAGCTTACATATTTTAATACTTTATACCGAAATCTCTATTCAGTTGCATCGGCACCAAAAACCTACCCATACACCAAGTTTTCCCCTCCCGCCCAGTGGCCATAGAAGGAGCTATAAATTTCTATGAACCTCCATCCAATGAGCTGGCAGCCGCTTCAAATCCAGCATGCCACACAACAACTTTTAAATAAAAACATAGAGAAGACTTCAATCCACACTTTGCCAATAAACTTCACTAAAAACCAAATCCATCAAGTTTTTCCTACCCCTCAAAAGATAATATAAGCCAGAAGCGTTAGAATACATCTTACCCACATCCAAGCTAAAACCATACCATATCGTTTCCATATATATTGTGTAGCTTGGGACAAAGGTTACTTTATTTATATACTTGCTCAATCCGCAGCGGTAGCCGGATTACGCCCTGGGGCTACCTTATACTTGGCCGGTCAAAATCTTTTCTTGGGAACGTTGCCCGCGAGGTATCCATCAGCAAAGTACAACCTATCCCTCAAAGATTTAAAGGCAGACCCCTTGGTAAAGCTTTGAACTTATCGGGGATGTCACGTAGCATTGGGCCAGTTTGGCTTTGCAGAATGTAGTCTTGAGCCTATATTTGAGCTTGCTGGCCTTGTATAGGTATAGCCAGCCTCAGTGCATCGATCTGTGAGCTGTTTGGGTTCCTATCTATTTGATAAGATACACACCGTTAGGGTATCATGGATTCCCTATGGTTGATGTAGTGACCATATCAACAATAAGATACGATTGAAAGCTCATATAAAGATGTGGCTGTACAATTATACATCGCCATTAACAGCACCTATCTGGATAACCATTTTGGGTAGTACAAGAAAAAAGGCAGCAGCCATCATTCCCTGTATCAAAACTTTGGGGTCAACCCCAGCAAGGTTCCACACAAGAGACCTCACTCTACTCAACCCAACTTTCTGGCACTCAAAAGCCAAACGTGAAAGCCAACTTGAACTACCAAACAAGGGAACAGGAACCAATAACAATCTCAACTCATCAGCAACTCAATTCAACACTTCACTCATTAGCAAGATCACACCTCCCCTGCCCATCCCAGCAGTTGATCAGCATAATCTTGTTTTTTTAAAGCAATTTACCACTACTATATAGCCCTCATACTCCAATAAGGACATCATCTAGTTTCCAGACATTTTTTCCATGTAACTCTGCAGGTACAGCACAGATAAACTATCTAAGTTTCAGCAAACCTGTGAATCACAGCGCTTCACAGGTTTGAAAACAGAGGGCATTCATGAGATTGATTGGGCTTGAAGCTCAATTCACTGATGATCTCTCATCATTGAATGGCATTAGCCTGAGGCAAGGGGTATATATGAGAGCAGGGGCTAGAGAGAGAAGTTACTGTTATACAATCTCAAGTTTGAATACACTCCAGGCTTCAAAATCAAATAAATTTCTCCCCCAAAAGGTGAAGCAAGAGCTGGCAACCTCCAAGGCATTTCCAACAGTGTAGCTGGCCCTAAAGTCAGCAAACACTTGTATTTCAGAAAGTCTCTAAGGGGATCCCTCTTCTGTAAATAAAGGCTTTAATGATCACAATTTATTTTTAGGAAGTATAATCATGGAGTCTTTTCTCCATGTCTTGTATCTGAATGCTGGGCAGGAGGAAAAATATAGGTGACAGAGCACAAATCTCTCCAGAAGTCAATCACCCATGAAGGGTTGGATTATACTATCAAGAGAGCTTGAACTCACAGCAAGAGAAAGAAGTTTCCTTAGTAAGGAGTAGGGATGCTTCAGCTCAGCCCCGGCTGGCTTCTGGCCGCTTAGCTAAAACGGCAATTGTAACATATTTGAACATTTTAAAATAATGTTTGATAAAATTGACCTAGAGCCAGAAACTGGCTACGGCTGCCCAGGGCTTGGCTGAAGCAGCCCTAGTAAGGAGCTTCTCAAGCTTTTCAAGAGTTTTCAGCACTAGATAAGGACAAGCTTGTACAGATGCCACAATGCACAGGAAAGATGCTACAACAATGGTAAAAAAGATTCTGGAGGAGCTGACAGGGCTACAGCCCAGCTATACCACATTAGGACTGGACCTGATTTGACTGAATGATGCCGCCTTGACCCAGTCAGTCCCTGGCTTTGATCCAGGGCACCCAATGGCCATCTTCTTGAAGCAGAAGCGTCACATTGTCTCTATAAGGACTGCACTGGCTTTGGACCTCCTGCTACAGAAGCTGCTAGCTAAGTGGAAAATACTTGAGCAAGTTACAAATAAAGATTATCCTAATCATTAAAGCCTCTAGTTGCTGACAAGCTGCAGTGGCAATTATATATCTAAATCTTCCAAAAAAACCTCAGACACAGCATCTCTCATAATGCCGGTAATAAACTGCCCCAGTTGAAAGACAAGAAAATCCAGGAAACCATTGACAAAATTGACCTAGCTGATGGGATTGAACCAACCTGTTGATCAAAAGTGGGTTGCAGCAGCCCTGGCCAATCAGCGGGATATGATTATTTGTACCAACCTGGTACAGATAAATAGACGTAATCTGAGGGTTGCCGGTACTTCTTATTTATCAGAAGGGTCATCAGAAGTTAACCACCCAAGGGTTTTTGCTTGCTGGACTAGTTACGTGTTGCAACAACAAGCCAGGTTAGAATCCATAGATCCAGGTAGTATTGGTGAGTCAATAACTTGGGTACATGTTGAGATTTTCCCGCTGTTCAACTCCCAAGAGCTGAGCCCCCCAAAGATTCCCATTGAGCCTAAAGGTGTATCTGTCTGATTTCAACATGTACCAATGCATCTGGTAGTTGGCCTGCTACAGTGTATCCCTTATGGCTTGATTTTAAATCAGGATGTAGCAGGGAGATAGGGTCCTTCACTGAGTTCTACTCCTTCTGTCCCGCCCAAAGTTACCCCTGTGCCTCTTGATGCTGGAGTCTTTATCATTGAAATAGAAGCTGAGACAATTGTTAGCTCTTGATGCCATGAGTTCCATTCTCAGGGCGTGTCAACCTTGTCCCAGCCAATCTATCTGGGGCTACCCTGGCTAGCCTTGATAGCCCTATTGGGTCCCAGGGTTCCCCTTGGAAATTTTACCAGCCGGTATCTGAAGCCCTACTAGGGGTAGATCATCAACCTGATGGGGATCTGGGTGCTTGTGTAATACCCAGGTATTGAGGGTAAAGCTTTAGTGACATAAGATGGCAGGTTAGGCGGCTCAAAGCCGTTCAAGGCGTAGACAGCTGGATCAAAGTTTACTGCCTGACAGAAGGCTTTGGCAAGGATGTTACATTGTCTAAGGCTGACGGCAAGGTACAGTAGCGTAGCTGTGGGAATCACCTAAGTAGCCAAGTTGGGAGTTGGGTGGGATGCCGCCAGAGGTGGCCATGGGTTCAAAACCATTGAGTTGGCTCATTGTATGATATCCCTTTTGATCCCTGTGATTCAGGACCAAACTGAGCATTGGTTGGCTGGCTGCCCCCTATCCCAAGGTAAGCTGTCAAGACAGTGTCAAGATAATGTAGTTCATTTTCTGACTTGGGGAGGGGTAATGGGTTCAGTAAGGGTACTTGCTTAGCCTAGGTAAAGGATTGATTGATGTGATAATATTGAGGAGGATATTCACTCAATGATAGCATAAACTATCATTGAGGGGGGTTGTCTTTATTTATACTAGTGGACCTGCAAGGCATGATTATTGGAAGGCATAGCATTGGAGAACCAAGAGTCTAAGTTGCATCTGCTATTCCCTTTTATGGATTGGCTTGGGTGGCTGGCAATTGAGAAGGTTTGGCTAGATCCCAGTTTGCATCAGCATAGTGCAAGTTGGGCCTTCTTCATGCATCCAAATTCATTTACTGAATTTGGTGCACAGTTTTCATTGTTGGAGAGCCTTCCAGTCCATTCCTCATTTGGTAAGCTCCCAAATTGGGCAGCAGTTCCTCTCAAGTTTGGCTTTGAGGAAATTGTATTTCCTGGTTCTTTATTTGGCTATTTTCCAAAGAAGTGGATGGGGACTGGCCTGCTGGCATGGGAGGGCAAAGGCTGGCAGGTGGCAAGCTGGCTCATGGGTGCCTGGTTTGAGGATGGATTGTAGGTGGGGCTGGCAAGAGTGGTGGGCTCCTGTGCAGTGGTGGTGGGCATCTGCTTGGTGGCGGCAGGCTTTTTGCGTGATGGTGGTGTGTATCTGCTTGGTGGCAGCGGATGTGTTGCAGATCCTGAATGGATTAGACAAAAAGTTGTCCATCTAGGGATTAAGCGATGGAACAATTGCGCGGTCATGCTATTGCATCCTGATTCTACTATTGATAAAGACGTTTAAAACGCCCCTAAAACAGGTGTTCAATTTGCCTTTTGAACACGCACAAAGCACGGGCTTCACTTCTGGGATTATAAATAGAACAACAAAGTTTTTTATATCTACCTCCTTATAGAAAGCCGCGAGAAAGCGGTTGTTTTCTTGCGCAGGACTTTTAGCTAAGTCAACCCACTCTCCTCCATTTGGAAAGTTCTTCTGTCTGTGCCTCCCTGCCTCTGGTGGCAATTCCCCTGCCTCACACTATATAAGTGCAATACTATCTAAATAAATAGCAGTTTTTTCTATACACCTTATTATTCTTCTGTCCTTCATAGGCTGACACTATACCATCAACAGGTATAGTATTAAGAATTAAGGTCACTGACTAACTGTTTGTAGAAACTAGCAACCCTTTGCTGCAACTTTTACAACAGGGTGCCTGCGTGTTGACAGCAGGCAACAGCTTGGTTGCAGCAGGCTTCCACACGGCGGCATGTATCTGCTTGGTGGTGGTGGGGCCCCGCGCAGTGGCAGTAGACGTCTGCTTGGTGGCAGCAGGTGCCTGCATGTTGACGGCGGGAAACGGCTTAGTTGTGATAGGCTTTTGTGTGGTGGTGGCATATATCTGCTTGGTGGCTGCGGGGACCTGCGTGGTGGAGGCAGACGTCTGCTTGATGGCAGTAGGCGCCTGCACATTGACAGTGGGTGACGGCTTGGTTGTGGCGGGCTTCCGCATGGTGGCAGTGTGTATCTGATTTTTGACAGTGAGTGTCTGCATGTTGGTGGCAGACATCTGCTCAATGGCAGCAGGCGCCTTCACTTTGATGGTGGGTGACAGTTTTTTGGTTACACAACTTTAAGTGTCAGGAATATTCCTAATAGCTTGCCCCTCACCATTTAGACACAGCTTAGTACTATCCTGGGATTTCTTCTGTAGCCTCTCCTTTGAAACAACCCACCAAAGGCTATCCAGAGGCCTCCCCTTTTATGAAACTGGCCTGAAGCTATGGTTATGTCCCCAAGTGAGCCACAAATATACCTGGGCTAACAGGTGTTGCAGCAACCTCCCTTGCGCTTGTGGCACTGCTCAATTATCCCCCAAAGAGCCAAGTTGGCCATTGCGCTAAATGGACCCTTCCCTCTCCTGATGGGGCCCAGAGAATCTGCCCAGACGGCAAAGGTTGCTACACCCCATACTGGTGCCTGGTTGAACCCCCACAGCAGAGGCAGGTTGGGCCTAGAAGGCCATGTGCACTGTGGGATAACCCTTATGAGTTGATTGGCTGTAGTGATCCTGAGATGCCAGCTTCTGGTATGGGTCATAACCTGATTGGCTAGCCTCAACACTGTAATGTAGATGAACCCCAACTTACTGAAGGCTTGGACAGGAGGCATATTGGGTAAGGGGGGAGTGGTTGAAATCTCCTTCATGATTGGTGGCATCTGGCCTCTATAGCAACCAGGAGAGAGATCAAGGTGGTGAGAATGATAGAACTCCAAGTCAAGGGTCCAAGCAGGCGTAACCAAATGGACAGGAGCAGAGCCAGGGGGAACAGATAGGCACAGTTGTATTGTGTAGTGGATTTGCAAATAGGTGCAAAAGTAGATAACTCCTGTTTGAAAACAATGGGTCCTGGGCATAAAGCTGTTTATTTTAAGATGTCAACAGCTAGGGAGGCTTCTTACCTTCACTACTTATACTTACTGAGGAATAATTAGCCTTTTGTGTCACCAGAGGCCTGGTTTTGTCATTTCCAGTGATACTTTCAAAATGGCTTAGAAATTGCGCACTGGGACCTGGTGGAAGGGTATTGGCTGGTGCATCTTGGCCATAGGTTTGGCTGCAGCATGCCAAGGTGCCACAGCTATTATTAGCCCCCGCAAGCAATTGAGTGCCCAATTGCACAATCAAACAATCACTTTCCCAATTTATCATTTCTTGATAGCAAATGGACCTAATTTTGTGTTTAACTTTAATGTTAGGGATTTGCGGTACGTGGGCCTCACAAACTCATGGCCATTCACAGTCAGAAAAAGAGGTTCCTTCCAGGAAATCAGTTGGTGATCCTTTTCACCCTATTGGTTGTTTTATCTTCAGGCAGGATAGCTGATTTCCCAGGGCATTCTGGGCCCTGATATCCAAGAAGCCCTCAATCAATGTGAAGTGTGTGAGAAGTATGCCCACTCCAAGCCAAGCTCCAAGCATGCCATCCATGGTTTTATACCCCAACCATTCAGAGTATGGGCAATGAAGGTTGTGAGACCCATTCTGGGAAAAATCCATCATTTTCAAAGCCATCAATCATGCAATAGTATGGCTTGTAACATAAGCTACTAATAGCCACGAAGAAAAGATTAAGAGGCACCTTATAGGCCAGGAAATAATTGTTGGTTTGAAAAGCCTGGCTCTAGATTGTGGATAAAGAAACAGATGTTACTGCCAGATGTGCTGATGTCTACCTTGCCAAAATGGCATAAAGCCTACTATAAGCAGTCTCTATCACCCCAAGTAAACGCAAAATTCAACTGGCTAAATGGATTGCTAGTATAAAAAGCAAGCAAACTTCAGCCAACAACTCTCACCTATGAGCCAATATGTTACCAGCCACACCCATGGTTTGCTGGATCTGTTTGGATTGTAGTATGGGTAAGAGCCTGTATGCATTTATATATGGCTGTAAACTAGCCATCTATATTCCTAATTTGGGACCATGTTGTCCCCTACCAAAAAGATCTCTTTAATTAAAATGATCCTAATTTACAATAAGCCAGAAAAGAACAGGAGAGAAGAGGAACTCTGCCTATTGAAATAAAAGCTATGCCGCTTCTAAAAAGATCTCAACCCAAAGACAGGATCTGGGGGGTTAATTACAACCAGAACAAGCTGGATCCAGGGCTAATAACCCAGATATTGTTATGATGGCACTATCCAACAACTTTCAACTGATAAAAAATTAGTGCCTGCACAGTTGAGACCTATAACTCATAGCCAGCTTTATCTGTGCAGAGCCAGCCATGGCCAAAATGGTTGCCCATACCTGCGGCTAACATCAAGATGGATCAGTATCAGGACCAGCTCCCAAAGGGCTCTTGAAAAGGGGTTAAAACTTGGCTTTTTAGAGCCCCAGGAGAAGGTTCTTTGACATCTGTGATCAACCCCCAGAACAACCTCTTTTGGGAGAACTTCCAGCTACAAAATATTTTCTGGCACCTCTGCCTCTTTATTTCATGCTTTATTGAGGTTAAACGTTTTCACTCTATGGGAAACACTGCCTTACCAAGCTGCATGGCAAGCGTGTATGGCATCTGGCTCCTCTCAACACTACCCAGCATCCTTGACCAGAGCACAGGCCAGTAACTGCATACCGGGATCAATCCACCGTTTATTGGTAGACAGAGGGCCGCAAAACTTTGGATACTGTGAGAGAGGGGGCTAAACTAACTAAGTTTGTGTTGTAACTTCAGCTATTGATTGGTTGATAACTACTAACGCTTAACTTGACTACAACCTTATGTGTTACTAAAGATTAAGCTAGATAAACCTTTCATCCTAATGTGTATAATAAGTATAAGTTTATGTAATTCAATCTTTATTTAATCAATCAAGAAGAGAGTTATATAGTAAAGGAGGGGATTAATGAGAGTCAATAGAATGCCAGGATCCTCTGGTTACAGCCCAATTCCCTCTATTGCTAAGCCCAATATCAAACTAATGATCAGATGATCATCAGTTTAATATGAACTTGGAATACAACCTAGTTGATCATTTGGACTATTTATCATCCAGGGTGAGAGTACCATTGCCCTTTAGTTCACTGAGCTTAATGAATTAATGTGTGAATATAGTGACAGCTAGTTTATAACCAATTACTTCACAACAGTTTGGCTCCTATACTGGTGAGATAAACCACCAGGATGTTGCCCAGTGAAGCACTGGGACAGCCGCTCTAAGGGGGGATCAGAGGGAAGATACCAGGGATAGTTGAGGGAAGTAGGCATTGAGTCCCATCAACACAAGCCTGGTGAGCAACCAAGGTGCACAAGAGAGAAGCAGGGTAGGGACCTCAGGTACCCTCTGGGGGGACAGATTGGCACTCTTCTGTGGGGGAGGAGAGGGGAAAGCAGCTCCATCTACGGCAGGGCTGGGTAATATGGGATCAGCAGAGTGCAAGAGTAAGTTATTGCAAGCCAGACTCTTGACTAGGACCTCTCCTTAGACAAGAAGACCACTTGGGAAGTGTAAGAGACTAGAAGAATCATCCCCCAAAATATGGGCCAAAGAGGAGAGGCAACTCCACAAATCAGGAGAAGTGCACCAGAGGAGCAGCAAAAAGGGGGCCAAAGAAAACACTACAAACTTAAAAGCCAGGAGTATCATGATTAAATTCTCCAGGAAATTTGGAGTACAACAGTGTAGTTTTTGGTCTTCAGAATATTAAAAATGAGTGAAAAGCAACTAAAAATAAAGGAAACAGTCAATAACAGACTTTCAAACTCAAGGGGGAATTGGGCGCGGTCTTGGAAGCCTTGGGCAGTGGGCAGAACAAAGTTAGGTTAAGAATTGAATAAAAACAAGAGAAAATATAAGATTCAAGTAGAAATTTATATAGATTTTAGCTTGAATTTTCAAGATCAAAGTGAGCTTTCAAAAGCAAAAGTAAAGCAGACAAATAACTAGGTACTAACTCTTTCCCTAGGAGCAATGGAACAACAACAGGGTTCAAACCAGGCCGGCAGAATGTGAAGTTCAAGTAAACCAAAACTAACACTTCTATCAAGGCGTATATGAACTCCATGGTAGAGTTCAAGCAGTTTTCTAAATTTTTAAATTTATATGAAACCAAAGAAATCCAAAATTTTATTGTAATTAGAGAATCAACAAGTAGGGTTCAATTGTCCCCTGGCTATGTTTAAGGGATGTGTGCACTCAGTTATAAAGCCCCAGCAATTGGGGGAGTATTTTAGCTAAGTAAGGGACCAAGTTGGCAACTTGGAACCCTGTGAGCGCTGTCACAATTGGATAGACTGTCATCATCATTGAAAGACCTTGGCGTATATGTTATATTGTCCAAAATTACCAGTGAAATATGTGAGTAAGTAGTATATACAGATGTATATAGCTACAGACTGAGTGGAGTGAGGCAAAACCAGTGTGAAAACAAAGTACTGACTGGAGGAGTTGAGCTGCGCTAGCTCCTTGTAAAAGTATTCACCAGATGGATTGTTGAATGGCCCATGTGGTTGATTATATTGGTGGCCCCCAATCCCTAGGCATGCTGTGAGGACAGCTGAGAAGATAACATGGTTAATCTCCTGGTTCTGGGGAAGGGCAGACAAAGCTTAGTGTCTTTTAACTTCTTGTAGGGTAAAGTTTTGATTGATTTATGTGATACTATTGAGGGGTAATTTCACTCAATGATAGCACAAACTACCATCAAGTGTTTGATCTTTATTATATACTATCATCCTTGGTGGGGCATGAATAGTGCAAAACAATGGACATGGAACCCCAAACACTTGGTGTTGTCTGGAATTCCCTTTTAGGAAGGGAAGTGAAAAAGATATACAGGCAATGAATTGTTTCTTCTGGGCTTGTATTGGTTTGGTGCCTTATTGGATGCTTTCATGCATCCAAATTTAACTTCTGTAGTTAATGCAGGAATTGCTGTGCTGGAAGGCTTTTCAGCCCCTTCCAATTTTGGTAGATTCCAAATTTGGGCAGCAGTTCCCCCTTTTTGGGTTTGGGAAAATTGGCTTTTTGGGTTTCCCAATCTGGTAATTTCCCTATCCGGTGGGGGTGGACGGTTCCACTGTGGGGGATGTGCCGTCCCTGCTGGCTGGCAGGAGGCAGACGTGCAGGCAGCAGACAGCTGGTGGTCAGCCACGCGGCCTGTGGCTGGGCTATAAAAGCCAAACTTAAAATTTAAAGATTTTTTAATTTCTTTTTGTTTCTCCTCCCGTTTTGCGGCAATTTCCCCAATTAGGGGGAACTGCTGCCATTTGTTGCTTTGATCTGTGGGACCCATTATGGCCACAATGTGGTTTCCTACAGGGTTAATGTCAGGAATAATTCTGACATCAGTAGTCTGTCACATGAATACCTTGTCAGAACCTGATTGGTGAGAGAGAATTTTTTCTGACTTAAGTCAGGGGAGCTGGAGGGTTTTAAACTAATTTCTGGGGGCCCATCTAATTGACTGGAGTTGGATTCAGGTATTTGTGAACCATTTGCCTTTGAGGAGGCTTATGTGAATTGATTTGATTGGGCGGTTATAATGCTCTTCAACAACATTTGATACCAGGCTAGTAAACAGGTTGAATTAATCAGGGTTTCTTCCATGGAAGGGGAAATAAGGGATGGAGCATCCACATAGTATGCAACTACAAATCTTTCATCATGAGTATAAGCCAAATCTCCTAGGGAATTAAGCGGCTTTGTCAGGGAACCAGCCTGTGGGGGGTTCCTAGGAACTTACAGGCAGACAGCCAGTGGGTCCTGCAGGTAGGGCCCATCACAAGATTGGTGCTAACTTTACAATATAAGATATTGGTTTGCCCATAAGGGCCCAGAGTCTGCTCGCGAGTATCATTGAATTAATTAGACTAGTGAGAGTGATATACATCACCCTAAATATCTGAGTGGATATGGATTCATTGGATGTAACATATTCCTGTGGGAAGTTAGGTTGTGGGGTGAGGGGTGGTGTCATCAGAACTAAATAGGTGGGCAAGTGGTTGTACTTGTTGCAGAATAGTAGAGAGCGTATGATGACTTTGATTCCTTCTCTGTAAACAATATCTATCTCTCTAGTTCTAGCCTCTGGGTCAAGAATTAAGATTTTCTCTAGCGTGAACTCCAAATATGCCAGGCTTGGTGGATATTCTGTGAAATGTACTGGGCCATAGGGAGCTCTTAGTGGGCAATATAGTTTGGGCAGCTGGTATGCGGTTTCTTGGGGTAAATAGATGAGAGGCACAAAACTGCAGAAGTTGGTTTACAAATGAAATAGAACTAAAATCAGATATGTGATGACTTGGTTGAACCAAAGGTTCATGACACTTTATTGCAAAAATGGCAATAATTAACTTCCTGGCAGCTTAGGGTATAAGTATACCCATCTGCCATGGAAAAACTTTTAAAAATTCCTTTGGGCCTGGTGCTACCGTCTACCAGGCTTTTACAGCCCTTGGCAGTATCCATTGCAGGAGTTATTTCATTGGCTGGTTCAAAATGAGAAAGCTCATATTTCCCTTTCAGGTTGTGGGATTTGTCATCTTTTGGTGTCCCTCATTTCATGGGAAGTTTCTTTGCTTCCCCCGCTGTGATGGCACAAGTTATTTCAGGATCCTTGGCTTGGCTTACGCTCTCATTGGTTGTGTTAACAGGAGCTTTTGGTATGGGAGGCCTTGATGCAAGTAATTTCTGTTCATCAAGCCTAAGGAGATTCTCCAAAGTCAAATCCCACTCTGGTTCAAGCCCAAAAATCTGTGGTCTGGTGGCCCGCAGGGTATTAGGGTTTGAATCCTGTAGTTGAGGGTTTCCTATGAGTATAGTCAACATAAGTTTGTCATTTGTGAAATCATCCCATTCTTTCCTGTTGCCCTCCTCCCTACTTGCCTTTCTGTTTGAGTATTTCTGTATGGCTTCATGTGTGTTAGACAGGTTGAAAAAAGGTTCCCAGGTGCTCTCTTTGGGGGGGGTAGCCTGCCCATTTGACATAGTACTGTGGGGTCTTGTAGTGGAGGCGGTGTCTGTGGATGTACTTAACCTTGTATTCATTGGTGTGTCTTTCCTGAATAGGTGTGAGGTTAGTCTTGATCTTCTGGTGGGGAAGGGGGGTTTCTTCTTTCTTGAATAGCAATGATTGGTGGATGACATTGTGGATTTTCCAAGTAGGTGGCAGTTCTAGTTTGTACGCCACTTCTCCTATTTGCTTTAGAATATTGTAACGGCTACAGCAGCAATGAGCTAGCTTCCTACTGGGTAGTGTAATATGACGTTACATTAGTCAAGGTAAACATTTTTTTCTATCTCTAGAGGTCTCCCAGGGATCCTTTTATTGTTGGCAAACACCTTGTAGGTCTTGACAGCGCAGGTTAGGTTTCTAAGGCAGGTTTCCTGGGTGGCATGTATTTGTTCAATCCAGGTCCACCCTGCAGTATTCTGTTCCTTACTGCCAAAGGTGGGGTCCCAGGAGGGATCAATCCCATAGTTAGACCTGAAGGGGGACATATCCATGGATGTTTGGTCTTTGCTGTTATAGGCATATTGCTCCATGGGTAACATCTCTGCCCAGTTGTCTTGGTCTGTGTTGGTATAAAATCAGAAATATTGTTCCAAGATCTGGTTGACCCATTTGGTTTGTCCGTCTGTCTGTGGATGGTAGGAGGTAAACACACAGTGTTTTATTCCTAGGTTCTTCATCACTTGGGTCCAGTAGTGAGAGGTGAACTAAGGTCCTTGGTTGATGATAATTTCTTTTGGTATGCTGTGTTGAGTCAAGATGTGGTCGTGAAAATGTCTGGTAGTCTCAGATGCTGTGCAGTGGGTAGTAGTTGGGAGGAAATAAGTCATCTTGGTGAAACAGTTGACCATGGCTAGGATTGTGTTGAAGGATTTTGAAGGGGGGCTATACTATGCAATTCATTGATACTGACTTCCAGGGTCTGGCAGGAATATCCAGAGGTCTTATTAATCCTTCTGGCTTCAAGCAACATGTTTTGGTTCTTCCACAGGCTTCACAACCATTGATATAGGCTTCTACTTTCTTGTCCATACCCAGCCATGTGTAGTTCTGCTTGATGCTTATGAGGGATTTGTGTCTACTGGGGTGGCCGGTCAACTCTGAATTGTGGTGGTAAATAAATATATTGGTTTGGGTTGGGCCCTTGGGAGCATGGATTCTATTATGGAGCAGCAAGGTGGCGCCCTTCAGGGAGTAGCCTTTCTTTGAGTGGTGGCAAACTGGGTTCTTTGCCAGGGCTTCGACTAGTTTGGTTGCATAGGCGTCTTGATTTTGAGCTTCTATCACATTGGGCTTGCTGGTGGCAATCTTCAAGTACATCAGTTGTATTCCTAGGCTGGCGGGTTCTAGTAGTGTATGGGTGTTGCATTCCTTGATTTCTATAGAGGAGGGGATTAGGCCAGCTCTCCTGCTCAAGGCGTCTGGTACCACATTCACTTTTCATGTCTTGTAGTCTATAGCCAATGTGTAGTTGGTCATTCTAAGGCCCATCTTGCTTGTTTTTGGTTAAGCTGGTGTGGTTTGAAAAATAAACTAAGTTCTTATGGTCCATCAGAACTTTTACCAAATGCTCAGCGCCGCATAGATATCTGTTCTAATGCTTCAATGTCTTCATTATAGCTAGCATCTTCTTGTCATATATTTGGTAGTTCCCTTCCTCTGGCAGCATCTTCTTGGAGTAATATGCTACAGGATGTAACATACTATCCCCTCCTTCCTGAAGAAGGACCCCACTTCAAAGTTTAACATTTATGTCTTGAGCACAAAAGGTTTAGAAGGGCCAGGCATGGCAAGGACTGGGGCAGACGTGAAGGCTTCCTTCAGGGTCACAAACTCAGAGGTGTATTGATCAGTCCAAACAAACTGGACCTTGTCCAAGAAGAGCCTGATGAGTGGCAGCTTTATGGAGAGAAAATCTTTTATTAAGTCTCAGCAATAGTTTGATAACCCCAGGAAGCTTCTGATGTCTGTTCAGCATGTAGGGGTAGGCCAGGAGATTATGGTATCCACCTTGTCCTGAGCCATTTAAAACCCTCCTATATTTACAACATAGCCTAGGAATTTCACCTCAGGTTGGAAGAATTCATATTTCTTAAGTTTTGCATGTATGTTGGCTTGTGAGAGTATGCTCAGGATTAGGTCCAAGTTATGTAGGTATTTTTTGTGGGTTTTACTATAGATGAGGATGTTGTTGAGGTTGGCCACACAGAATTGGATAAGGTATTTGCCTAGGACTGTATTGATCATGCACTAGAAGGTGCTAGGGGCATTGCATAGTCCAAACGGCATCACCAGATATTTGTAGAGTCCATACCTGGTCTTTAATGCTGTTTTGTACTTGTTGCCTTCCTTGATTTGGATTTGATTGAAAGCGTCTTGGAGATCAATCTTGGAATACACCTGAGCGCCTGTCACAACATCATACAAGTCATAAGTATTAGAGATAGGGTAGCAGTTCTTTATAGCTATATTGTTCAGCTTCTGGTAGTTAATGCACAGACGCATGCCACCATCCTTCTTGCCCACAAACAGCATTGGCAACAAGCAAGGGCTCTTGGACACACAGATGAAGCCTTTCTTGGACATTTTTTTGATGTACACTTTTAGTGCCAACTGCTCTATGTGATTGCAGCTATAGATAGTGCCATTGTTGGGAATTTTGACCAAGCAATAATGCCAATTATGACAGAACCCACAGATTGGGATTGCTACAACCAAATCCATAAATTAGTAGTACAAAATACAATGACACTAATTATGACAGAGCTTGCAGATATGAATTGCAGCTACCAAATAACATAAATTGGTAGTATAAGCTACATGCAAATTGAATTAGCAGTAGTCTTCTGACCTAAGCCTAATACTAGCCAATGACAAGTGCCACCGCGGCAATTAATGACACATAATTTGCTGCGGCGGCACTTAATAAATACACAAAGCACCGCTTAGCAATTGGATTAAGCGCCAAGGCACTGAACTACTTTACGTCAAGTGCTGCCGCGCCAACTGAAAATTATTCCAGGTGCCACAGTGCCACCTTACCTTTACGTTGAGCGCCAGGGCGCTGGGTTTGCTTCCCCATAATCTCAAATCCCCTTATTTATCACATCAATAAGCATTAAGCTGCAGTATGCTAAGAAAGCAGGAAGTGATCCTGAAGTAACTAAATTAGTCCACGCCATCAAGGATCACCTGTGCTGGGTGAAGATGAAGATATTCTATTGGTTGACGTGCAAGAAGCACCAAACCTAGATTAATAATTACCAAAATTAGGGGTGTATTTGAATGTACTAGAAGATATTGCTAGCAGCCCAGGGATTACCCTTGTAGTAGGTATAAGAAGAATTAATCATTTACAATAAAATTAATCTTTGAACCATCTTTACTTTATCCTTAATCTGGTTGACTTTAATCCTGATCCTTAAGTGCTTCTGCGTGATCAGAAGCCATTGCAGGGCAATAATCATGGTCCTGCTCAATCCTGGCTCTTCTGATACAATACTACTCATATCTTCACATATGACTGTATTCTGGCAAATGTCTTGTGCCCTATAATCTCTAATAATTGTTGCGCTGTAATGAAAAAAGCGCAACAGCCATGTTGGGGCTTGGTGCCAGGTAAGAGGTCAATAGTGTGGTCATACTTTGTGTGTTTGGGAAGATGGGTTGCTGCTTCCTTGCTGAAGACATGGATCCACTTCTCTAACAGAGCAGGTAGGGCCCCACACTAGGTTCCATTTTCAGGGTCAGGAGCCTGCTGGGGTTTCTTTTGGTTGAACCTAGTTGGAACAGCGCTACGTTGCAAGAGTTGTCCCCTTTCAAGGCAACTTTGTGGTTAGTGCAGTTCAGGATGGCGCCATGCCTTTAGGACCAGGAGTCTTCCAGGATCAAGGGGTGGGGAAGTCTGTTCAGGATGATGGGGAGTGCTGGGTAGATGTTCTGATCAATTTTCAATGGCAACCTGGTCTCACACCTGAGCCCCAGGTCATGGGAACTATTCCCCATGATCACCTTGACACCCTCAGTGGTAGCCTTTAGTCCTAGGTCCTTTTAAAGGGTGGCATCAATAAAGCTTTCTTCATCCCCTGTATCAATAAATGCCTCAACCACCTGGGATTTTATGGGTGTTATCACTTTGAATTGGATAAATTTGTAAGACTGGGTAGAGGTGTTTATTTGTGCTAGGGAAACTGTAGGATCACTCTTTTTGTGGCAAGACTTAGTGAGGTGGTCAGGTTTATGGCAGTAGAAACACAACCCTTCACAGTAGTGACAAAGTAGTTCCTCAGGAAACATCCCTAGTCTGTTGGGTGTCTGGGCGTGGGTGGTGCGCTGAGTGGAGGTGGGGGCTTCTTCTTGATTATGCTCAACCCTCTACACAAGAGAAGTAATTCATCTAGGCCAAGCGTGGGGGGATGGTGCTTGAGGAGTTCTTTCAGGGCAGGGCAGGATTATTGGCAGTACAGGATGGCCAATAGCTTGTCCTCAAGTTGGGTTCTAGCTTTCAGCTTAAGGAATTTGTTGGTGTAGGCTTGTAGGGTATGGGATTCTTGTATAATGTCTGTTAGACTGATGAGGGTGTGGTGGCGGGTGTCTTGGTTGTTGCCAGTAGCCATCAGTTTGCTTTCAAATTGGGAGTAGTCCAAGAAGAACTTGACATCCTCCAAGGTTGCCTTCCTAAACCAGTATAAGGCGTTGCCAGAGAGTATGGAAGCCACTCCCAGGACTTTCTCAGTGTTGTTGGAGTATGAGTTTGTGTTGGCCTGGAAAGGGAGACAGAGGACTAACATGGCTCTTTGGGCTTCTTCTAAGGTGAACTTCCCCATCTGTGGCATGTCTACCTTGGTTGTGGAATGGTTGACTATAACATTCAAGACCTGCAAATTTGGGGTATTAGTCTTCTCAATGCCAAGCAAGGCGTCCTTTGGTCCTGTGCTGTATTGATGTCAAATTGCTGATGCAATTAGGTTGGTAACTATCTTGTAGGCATAGTAAGTCAAAATCAATGAAAATAGCATAAAAGATGCCCCAAGATTTATCAACATCTTGGGGCCCAGGTTACTGTGGTTAAAGTAGATTGCCATAATTTCAGGGAACTAGCCTATGGGGGTGTGATGATTCACATGTAAACGGTTTTACAGGCAAGGGATTATTTGGCTTCAAATAAAGACACTATGGTAAAGATGGACCATGTGTTGTGGGTTTGTGGCAGGTAGAGACCTAGTAGGGAATGATAGCTACTAGGGAAGCTAAAGCCTAGCTAGTAGGGGTAAAGACTACTAGTAGCAGATGTTGTCTCCACCCAGCAGAAGATATTGGCTGCTGTGGGCTAGAGTTCTTCACCTAGCAGGGAACTGTGGCTTCAAAAGGGTGAAGAATGAGATAGCTCAGCAGGAAACTTTAGCTGCTTGGGGTGGGGAGTGGTCCAGCCTGATGGGTAGTGTGTTCTGCTCAGGCCGGAAGATTTTCAGACCCTGGCAGGTAACGCGGGCTGCCAGGGTAGAAGAGTGTGCCAGTATGGTAGGTCACTTGGCTACCAGGGCTGTAAGTTTTGGACCCCTGGCAGGTAGCGTGGGCTGCCAGGGAGGGGAAGAGCTCTGAGGGCTCTATGTACCCTGATACACTTGCAGGAGGTCTGTGAGCAAGCATCCTACCTAAAAGACTGGTAGGATGTCCTAGTCTATGTCCCTATGGGAGCTTTGGGGAGGACCCATAGTGAGCATTGGAGGGCATGTATTTGCTCAGAGGTGTCACCAAGGCAGTTTGCTCAGGGAAGCAGCTGCAGAACTTGGTGTGATCAGGCCTCTGGGAAGTAAAGCTGATTACTTTGCAACTGAAAGCCCAGACTTAATCACCTGGGTGAGTAAATACAAAGGCATAGACAATGATTATCTATGGTTGAATAGTCTAAGTGGATTGCTCCTTGCAAGGGCCCAGTCAAACGTCAGTTCAATGTAGATTCATGCCTGGGTCTACAGTTTTTGGTAAAAGGGATTGAGATAAAGAACCAAGATGGCTTATGGGATCAGCATAAAAGACTAGTAAGAAGGCCAGTATAATCACTATGAAGACTAGGTGAGGGACTGCTAGTTCATGTTTAAGTTTGGGACCAAGATGGTTCATTTTGCAGGTGGAATCAAGGTGGTTCCTAGTGAGAATAAGCTGAAGGACTGATGATGAAAGAAGTTGTTTGAGGACTGAAAGGAACTGTTTGTTGACTGAGATGGACTGATTGTGTAAGAGAGGAGGGCTAAACTAACTAAGTTTGGCTCCCATCCCAGTGAAAGGAACCACCAGGATGCCACCCAGTGAAGAACCAGGATGGCCGCTCTAAGGGGGAACCAGAAGAAGGACACTGGGGACAGTTGAGGGAAGTAGGAGTTCAATCACATCAACATGAGGCCATAAATCACCCAAGGGGCACAAGAGACAACAGGAGGAGGAATCTCAAGAACCTCAGGGGGGACCAACGCACTCTCATTTGGGCTAAGAGGGAGAGGCACAGATGTCTTCTCTCCCTTGGTGGAAGGCAAGATGTAATCAACAACGTTCAAATCTAAGTCATCACATGTCAAGCTTTTCACTATGGCCTCTCCAGAGAGAAGGAGACCACTAGGGAAATACAGAAGACTAGAGGGGTAGTCCCCCACAAGCCAGACAGAAGAAGTGATTTTTGACCACAAGTCTGGTGAGGTCAACCAAAGGAGCAACAGGAACAGGGCCAAGGAAAACATAACAAATTTTAACACAGGGAGTATCATGATTGTGATCTCCTTGACATTTGGGGAAGATTTGTAAGGTTTTGGTATGGCAAACAAATAAAAAAATAGGCCACAGGAGGAGCCACATGCAGAAGACCAAAGGAAGTAGCAGAGTGGGTCTGGATGGCTTGGGCGTGATCTCAGGGGTCTTGGGTCACAAGCAAAAGCAAAAACAGGTTTGAAATCAGTAAATTTAATGAAAAAATCAGAATAATAGTAGAAATCATAATGAAATTTAAATAGAATTTGAAGATCAAAGTTGGTTTTCAAAAGCAAAAGCAAATGAAGACAACAACTATATGCTGGAGCCTCTTTGGAAGAGTCCAGAGGAGTTCACAGGTTTGAAACTGGGGAGTAAAAGGTAATCAAGACGGAAACCACTAAAACTTTTATTTAAGATGATAGGAACCAAAAGCAGGGTTCCACTCAACCAAAGTACTTTAAATAAAACACCAAGTGCAAACAAAATTCCAAACTTTTAATGAAATTGACAATTGACAAGCAGGGGACCCAAAGTCCCCTGAAATGGTTAAAAGGGAGTGAGTTGCTGTGAAATGATCACCTACCATTTTGTGTTGCATGTGATTGGCTGGGTGATAAAATTTGATGGCCAGAGCCAGGGGTGCTGGATAGTTTCAGACTAATTTCCGCGGTTCCATCTGATTGGTTGGAAGACACCTCAACCAATTCAGCTTCATTTGAATTTCTGGTCCTAGATGTGGCATTGTTTGATTGGGCAGTCCTGATTGTTTTTAAAAGGGGACAACACCATGCTAACAAATAGTCCAAATTGACCAGCATTTGTTCCCAGGCTGGGGCAGCCAAAGCCAGGGGGTCTGCAGGGTAGGCCATAACAAATCTCTCATCAACAGTATGAGCTAAATCTCCTAGAGAATTGAGTGGCTTGGCTGTAATTTTTGCCCCTTTTTTGGTGTGGCAGGGGAAAACAGTTTGATCCAAAGCCAGAGGTGGCAGTGAATTTACAGATTGCTGGTTAAGCTGTAAATCTAGAAGATGTGGTTGAAAAAATGGTTGAAGAACCAGAAGATGATGGTGCAGGACTAGAAGATGTTATGAAAGGACTAGCCAGATTAAAAATGGAGGCTGGAATGCTGATTTTGGTGTCTTAGGTGAGGAATTAATAATATAAGAAGCAGTTAAATAAGAGTTTTAGGCTGTCAATGATATGATATAAAAAGATTAGATATCATATAAAGAAAAGGGAATAGAAAAAATTTACAGTGATTAAACTGTGAATTTATTAAGTTAAAATTGAGAAGAAAGGAGCCAGAAAGAGACCAGAAACAGCAACTGTGGTTAAGTCAACTCCCTGGTACTCAAAAAAGTGTTGAGTACCAGGGAGTCAAGTGCTGCATATGTGAATTTATTAGTATTTTTGGCTTAACTGATTTTAAGCTAATTTTTATTAGTAATTTTGGGGTTTGAAACCAAAAACCAAGCTTAAATTCACTCAAATTTGAATCTGTTTAATAGTTTGGTTAGCTAAAATACCAATTTAAGGGGCAATTTATAAGTAAATTTACTAATAGAAATGAAAAAACCTGTGTTTGACACTCTAAAACAAAAAGTGACCAGTTTGACCCTTTTATGCCAAATTTTAACTTTATTAATAAAACACATATGCGCTTATATAAATTTGTTATTTACTATTATATTTTTATTATTAGTGACCATAGTTGTCAATTAGGCTCCCAAGCACTACTATACTGGATTTTGTGGTATAGACATTAATCAAATATACCACTTTTTTTACACTGTGTCATTCCTGGGTTTGTGGATTAAGTGATGCCACATAAAATAAGCCCAATTTATTAAGAGATTTCATATATACTTTATAAAAAAACAGAAACTCAACTCCCCCTCTGTTTGACTCTATTCACTTGCCACACAATTGGTTTTGGATTTACCTAATCAAAGGCTCAGAATTAAGGCCAAATTAATATGTGACACACTATGAGCGCCACTCAACACTCATCCACTTGACACTTTAACTTGGGGATTAGTACAGAGAGCTTCTTAACGTTTTAACCAACACTATGGTAAATAATTCACTCCCAGCTCCTCACAGTATACCTTAATCACTAATAAAAACCTTCCTACCTATTTACTTTTTTAACTCATGTTGTATTTTTATTTTTTAGCATATAAAACTGCCTTTTTTTGGGTTAACTTTTGAACCCGTTTTAAATTTAAGCAAGTTTTGTATGTAAAAACATAGTTAATTTTATTTTTCTCCTTGACTCCATCATACTTGACAGTGAGAATTCAGCTTTTTTCAACTGATTGATAGTGCCAAACTTGACACTTTACTATGTTTTGAATTTTCAACTCCCAATAAAAAAAAATTCCACATAATAATTTTTTTGCAATTATAATCTACTACTCTTCCTGCTACTCTCCATATAATTTTTATATACTTTTTTGATTTTTAATTACAGTAGTTTTAAAAGCTATGGCAACAAGCAAAAATACTTCAGATTTAAACAAAACGATTTCAGATTTAAACAAAATCCAACTCTCAGGTTAAAATATATACTCTGTTAACAGGGTTTATTGGCATTAATGGGCAAAATGGGTCAACACAGCAACAAAGGGCTCACATGCAAAGTAAAACCATTCAAAATACAATCCAAAATACATTGATTCACAAACAAAATGGTGTGAGTTGAATTTCAGTGTACATATGTTTACTATGTGGATTGATGACAAAATACACCCAAGCGTGGTGTGTCAAAACTCAATCCAAAAAACAAAACACAATAGCAACTCACTATGTAAACAAAATCACTCAATCAGTTTGTGCAATGGGTTGTAATCAAGAATGATACCAAGGTATCTAAAATAAGACACAAGATCTGAAACAAAAATTTTAAAAATATTGTGTTGGGTGCTTAATTTGGCGTAAAATATGGGAAAATGAGTGGAAATTATTTTGGGTATTCTAAAATGGGTGTGGTAAACCCAAAAACAACTAAGAAATAAAAAATCTATAATTGGGATATTGGGTGGGAAAAACTCTAATTAAATATCCATATTCAGATAAAAGCAAAAATTAAAATTAGGGAGTAACTTAATTGAAATTTATTTAATATTTTATTAAATTTTAAAATGGAAGGAACACAACAACAGACTACCATTGCACCCAGTGTGCGCCGCAGTTGCGGTTGCCCCTGCGGGTCAAAGAATAGACTTAGTGCAACACAAGTGCCTACTCAGGAGGGAGGCAGGAGAGGAGAGTTCCATAGTGATGCTGCACTGACACAGCCAGTTCAAGGAGCACAAGCTGCTAGGGTGCAGAGCATAACCCCTTGGGTCCCAAAGCTGACCTGGAAGCCCACTAAGGTTACCACTACCAAGAAAGTTAGAGACAAGGAGGTAGAACTTACTTTGTATGTGTTTAACGTTGTGTACCAGCAAGAGTTGGTCCTGTCAGCCATGCTGGAGAAGGGAAAGCCTGTACTTGATACTAGCTACCAGCCCTACGTCAGTGATGGCAATCAGGAGGATGACAAGAAGCCCAAGTTCTATCAAACCAATGAGGGACAGCTGGTGTTAAAAAAGGTTAAATCCTTCTATACCAAGGTACCTATGCCCTGTGTTGGGTCTAATGCCAACAAGTCAATCCCCACTGCTAAAAAGCCCGCCCAGAAGTGCATCCCCAACATCAAATGCATTGTTCTGCTTAAGCTAATGCGGGAATTGGGTGATTACAAGGCAGCTGCGGCCCTTGTTGGAGTGGATCCCAAGTACGCCAGCAAGACCTTCCAAAAATTCAGCAATACTGGTTGTGTCCTTGCTGCAGAGAAATCCTTGCATGTTTCTACCATGCTCACCAAGAAGCACAAATGGGCAATCCGCCAGTGGATCTCCCAGGACTGCCATCTTGAACTGGCAAATATACAGGCCATGGTTAAATCTACTTTTGGGATTGAGGCCTCTATTTCCTTTTACTACCATCTAGTGAAGGGAATGCAATTTTCTTGGAAAAAGCTCAGGGTATCCCCCTACAGCAGAAACAGCCCAGCCAACATTGATGTCCAGAAAAACTACGCAGAGGCGTACACTGCCTTCAAAGCCAAGAGATGGTCAAATTTTATTAAGTTGACAAATCAGCATTTGCCTCGTCAATGCGCAATGGGTATGTTATGTCCCCAAAGGCTCCAATGACAGGATGGATTGGCGTGCTGCAGTCTGCGCCACAGCCTACTTAATGGTGGCTCTCCTTGGTCCAAAGGGGATTTTACTCTACCAAATGATATTGGGTTCACATAACAGCAGGACCTTTCTATCATTTTGCCAATTGGTCCAGGAGCACCTAAGGCGCACAAGCCCTGGCTTCACCAATGTCATTGTGTTGGACAATGTTGGTCTCCACAAAGTGGCTGACATTCTTGAAGAATTTCCATCAATTGACACCAGCATTGCTGTGGGCCCCCAGAAATTGGCCACAGCAAATTTACGCCTTCTCTTCCTCCCAGCCTATTTGCCATTCCTAAATCCTATTGAGGAAGTCTTTGGGTGGCTCAAGCAAGTTGTGAAGCAAGGAACCCCAACTGGGACCAAGGACCTCTTTAATTTGCTGCTGGTCAGGATCTACACCCTTTCAGCTGAGACCTTGGCCAAATTCTATGGCCACGCTGATTTGTTCATCCCTGCGTGCCTAGCCAAACAGCCAATATATTAAAGGCTTAGTGTGTCCAATTTTTTTATATTCTCTTATTTACTATTCAAGATTTATTAATTATCATTTTATATTTAGATATTTTCACACCCGCAATCACATTCAGAAGATCCATCAATAGATGTAAGTAAGTAATTTATTTATTCTATTATATATTATTTTATTATGCCGTCTGAGGTAATCCCAAACGCTCAATACTGGATTACGCAAAAATATTTAAATCACTTTTGTCAAATAAATATAAGAATAGTTTTAAAAAAATTAAAAGTAAAATGTACAAGTTAGAATTTATTTTATTAATGTATAATTTTATGCTTTTATGAAAACTGTTTCTGCAATATATTTTGCAAAACTGGTTTGCTTAAATAAGAATTATAAAAATTTATTATAATAAAAATAATATAAATTGTATTAAATTTTATTGGAATTCTATTTTTATTGTGTGTGCCTGTAGTGGGTTCTTTGGTATGTACCCATCCCGCAATGGAGGTGGCGCATAACCTCCACCGCCATACTGTGGACAGTGGATACGCCCTTATTAAAAACTCCCTCCTGCTGGCAAAGGGGAGTAGGGTAAGGTGCAAACTGAGGAGCAGCTTTTCAGGCAGGGCTGCAAACCTGTAAATCCCTGCCAGGACCAGGGCATCTTGGATTGCATGGTCCACTGAGTCATATCCAGGGGGGACCTTCTTCCCGTCAAGTGCGAGCTGGGCCTTGTCAATTCCCAGAAGGACCCTGTCTAGATCCTCTATGCTGGCGCTCATCCCAAAGAAGAAAAAATAGCCAAGGTAAACCACCAAGTGAAGCCTTTGCCCAACAAAGGCTTCTGTGAACTCACACAATTTATTATAGACCACACTGATCTTCTTGTTGTGCCTGGTCTATGCAAAGGTAAGATTCATTGCCAAGGGGAGCCCTGTCTCATCTGCACTCCAGGCTAGCCCAAAGTCTGCAAGGAGGATCTTAGTTTTCTTGACAGCTGTTGCGTCTTCAACAGCCAATTTTCCCACCGCGCACCCAAAGTTGTCCAGAAGGTAAGATAGGGTATGCTCTAACAGGAAGAAGAAGCAAGCAGCCGCATGAGCCCGGCCCATCTCTCGTACATTCTTGAATGGGAGTGTTGCCAGGACGTCCCAAACAAGCTCAATGATTTTTACACAGTAAACTTCACTGAGGTTAACCAGGTCTAGGCGGACCAGTTGGACATCCTTGTAGGCAGTAACTGTCCACTCAGTTATCCCCTTTTCATGTGTCAGCCCAGCCAAAGCCTCCCTGGACATAGGAAAGGACCTGTGGATCCTATCTTCAAGCTCCTGCACAACAGGGAGGCAGATACAATTGCTTAGCCACATGAGTGGCATAATTTGCATAAAAGGCGGCCAGGACAAAGGGGACCAGGACTTGGCGGAGTTTGCCATCTACGTTTTCTAAGAAAAAAGGTAAGTGTTTTAAAAATTTATTAATTTTGTTTTTTAGGCTACCTTCTTGTGTTTCTTCCTTGCCCACAGCCTTGGCCAGCTTGGCCATTCTTGGTGCAATCAATTGCACTGGCAATTCAGTATCCTCTGCCCTGGAACAGTTGGCGGGTTTGAGATATTCATATATCTCCAGGTTGTCAACCCAAACAGACAGTGCTGTAAGATTGTATGCCTTGAACTGGAGGCCCTTGACCACTGTCTTCTGGATGTTGAGAAGACGCTCAATAGTCTTCTCTGGGGTGTCTGTCATTTTTGTCAATAGTGCCTTTGTGGACACCTTGTCAATTTTGTCCCCAGTGAGGACGACAGACTTAACTTTGGCTTTGACCTTGCGGTTGATGTCCTTGATTTTGGCAATTGCCACGTCAAGGTCTTTGAGTAGTTTTTTGAGTTCTCTCATTTGATTTTTTTATTAACCTTTCCATATGTTTTATAGTTTTTGTCCCAATAAATTCTGTATTATTTTGATACTTTTGCCTCTTTGTTTATTCCTTTTTGTTTTCCCATCTACTACATTATCCCATCTTTTTACCCATTTTGTATATGTTTTACTCTCATCTTGATATGTGTTGGTTGCTTTGTGTTAGCATTGTTTCCTTGATTACCATATTATTTTTTTGCTTGACATAGCCCTTTGTAAAAATATTAACAACAATTTGGTGATCAGCTAAATTTGAATTAGAAAATTATAGTGTTAACTGTTTTAAGATAAAGTTGTTACTGATCCAAATTCAAAACCTTAATGATAAACTTCAAGCCAATCAGGAGCCAAGTGATAAATTGATTGTTGTGATATAAAGGGTCATTCAATAATTCTTTGGTGCATGTGCACTAATTAATATGATTGGCTGGATGTTTTGTCATTGTATGCCATTGCTGCTGTGACAAGTTGTTGATTAACTAGTGCCCAATCAGCTACTGGGTTAGCACTAGTCCATCAACAACTCACCACAGCAGCAATGGAATAGCATGGCAAAACATCCAGTCAATCATATTAATTAGCATACATGCACCAAAGAATTATTAAATGACCCTTTATGTCACAACAATCACTTTTTTACTTGGCTCCTGATTGGCTTGAAGTTTATCATTAAGGTTTTAATTTGGATCAGTAACAACTTTATCTAAAAACAGTTAACACTATAATTTTCTAATTCAAATTTAGCTGATCACCAAATTGTTGTTAATATTTTCACAAGGGGCTATGTTTAAGTGCTAAAAATAACTGTGTTCTGGTTCTAGAAACACAACATAGTAAATATATGATTTTATAGAAATAAGCTGAACATAAAGAATAAAACCAATTATAAACAAAGAGAACATGAACAATTGAAATTCAAAATAAAGGTAATATAAATAGAAAATGTTTGGTGACAGGGGTTTATTAGGGTGGGGGAGAGTGATGCCTAGGAGTCAGAATAACGCAGGAAGGAAGACGTAGAGGCGGTGCTGGCCTGGGGGGTCTGGGATTGGGTGGCTTGGGCTTGCAGGTTAGGGGTATTAGTGGTGGGGGTGGAGGCAGGAGGATTTTGTATGATGACTTCCATATAATGCTTGTTGTATCCCTCATTGATCATTGGCTGGATGGGCTGGTAGGTGGCAGTGGCCTGAGGTGAAAGGCGCTTATACTTACGTGATTAGTTGCCCATGTTCACATGGAAAACCATTTGCACAAACAAGTCAGCCATCATCTGGTCGCCAAAGAGAAAATTGTGGTCAAGGACCCCAAGATAGAGGTTTTTGAAAGCCTGAGGGCGGCACTCCTATAATGTGAATCTCATGTTGAAGAAGACAATATCAGCCAGATGGACGTCTGCATGGCTGCAAGGTAGACTGAGGCCTGGTGCCCGCGTCCCTGGATGGCCTCAAGGGCAGTGGAGCTACCCTCCATATGTTGGCTCAAGAAAACCCAGTACTTGGAATTAAGCCATCCCAGGAGTTGAAAATCCACCAAGAATGTGGCTTTATGAGTAGCCATCAACAAAATCTGGGTTTGTCTGATAGTAGACAAAACCCTTGACTGAAACAACCAGAAATGCACCAATGAACGTCCCCTTCTTGACCTTCTTCCTTCCTTTTTGAGTTGAGGCTCTTCCTTGCTCGCCAAAATAATCAAAAGCTATTGATAGCTTTTAATAGGATATGAACATGACATCATCAGTTAGACTAGTCAGGCATTGGACCAGGGTTGATTCAATGACAGTGTCATACGGGGAATCCTCAGTGCCATCTCTTTGGTTGCCGGCAAAATTGGTAAGAACCTGTATGGAAGCCACCTTCCCATACATCCAGAGCTGCACCATGTGCTCAGACACCCATATGTTATGGTGCGCAAGTTGCTTCTGGACCTGGGTCAATGGAAGCTTGGGATCCTGCTGGAGGAGATCAAGCATGATTGGTTATACCTCATTGATTTGGGACTCGGGGGCCTTCTTGGGCTTCTTGGCTGTCTCAATCAGATTCCCCCTGTTCATTAAGTTATTGAATTCCCGCATTATTGTGGCTTGGGTGAATTGCAACTGGGCGGCAATCTGTTCCCAGGACAGACCCTGTAGATTCAGTGCCACAATTTCCTGAAGAATTTGGGCAGTGATGATTTGTTGCTTGGGGCGCTGGGCTGGGGAAGCTGAAGCCTGATTGGTTGTAGGGGGGCAGGTTGGCTGGTGGCAGGAAGTTGTTCCAAATCAAGGTTGCCATCCTGATTGGTTGGTTGGTGGGCAGCTTGTGCGGGGGTGGGTATGGGAGTAGGGGCAGAGCTAGACACTAAGTGACCCTCAAACAAGTCAAAGCCATAGGGGTCGGTGGTCAGGTACAGGTCAGCTTCCTCATTACCTGCCTCAAAGGCTTGGGTGTAAACAGGTGCCTCCACTTTTTGAGCCTTGCCTCCATTATAGCTGGCTTGGCTGCTGCTAGCTTGGCTGCTGGCGCCGTCAAAGATATTGCTTGTAAAAACCATTGTAAAAAACCTAGGATAAAATCACTAAAAGTAGAAATTTTAAAATTTAATGATTTATTTTTATTGTAATCTTGAGTCCATATTTGAAAGGTTCTCAAAACATTTTGATACAAAACTGGAGCCATGAAAATGGATAAAATGCCTATGTTCCTAAATTAGATAGCTGTTGATTGGCTATAAAACTGTTATTTTTCTATTTTAGGCTGCTCATACTACACATCTTGTGTGAGTTCATTTTGTTTTGTGCTTGTGTAATCTTGTTTCTAGATTTCTCAAGTTTTGTTTCATTTTAGTTCTTCTGTTGGTGCCTCATATGAATCCTTATTAAATTATAATATACTCTGGAACAGCATCCATCCATTTTACTTGTTGCGTCAGTTCATTTTGCTTATGGCTTGAACTACACTGCTTGATGTTCTATATAACTTTGTATAATGGGCTAGTGAAATTTTGTTTTTTGTTTGACAGTTCATTTGTTAACTGAAATTTTATAAGTTAATTTAATCCTGAATCTCGCGCAACTTGGATTTTGTTTAAATCTGAAATCATTTTGTTTAAATCTGAGGTATTTTTGGTTGTTGCCATAGCTTTTAAAACTACTGTATTTCTTTATAATTTGCAAAACTTCTATTGTTATATTTATGTTTATTCTTGGTCCATTGTAATTTTATTTTTATGGTGATCAAAAATATTTTTATAATAAAGAGTGTAAATTACATAGTAAACTGAGAAAATTTGCTTTTTCTCCCTATTCACATTGGTTAAGATCCACTTTTCATTGCATTTCTGAGATCTCTGGCGTCACTTCAGTATACCATAGCTGTAAGGCTTAATTCTTATATTAAAAGTTTTCAGTCCATCAAGATCTGTTAATTAAAAAAGGATCAATTTCCAGTGGTTAATCAGGAAAAAAGCTGAGTTCTCACTTCACTTTAGTGTTGAACACCAGGAAGTTAATCATCAGGGAGTTGAACTTACCACAGTTGCCACATATGGGCAAAAAAGCTTGAGATTTGCCAGAGAAATGTAACTGGAGGCACAGCAAAACTGTTCAAACCCCAGAGCAGTTGTTTACCCAGAGCAAGACCGCTTCAAGCTTGAACCATAGTCAAGCGTGAGTTGTTTGGGCAAACTGTTTGGCAAAACAGTTGAATTAAGGCATATGATGGGCTACAAGCCAAAGTTTATTTGATCAGTGTTTTGAGGGCTTTAACTTAAGAGTTAAAGCCTAAAAATGAGAAGCAGAAGCAGAAAATTCAGGGCTTTCATTGGCTGAAGTAAATTATTAAGGGTTTATATTGTAGAGAGAGAAAAGCTGGATAGTTTAAGCTTTGGAAAAAAAGATTTCTGAGAGAGATTTTGGACTGAAAAAAGGAACTATAAAAGGAGGAGTCATCTGAGGCTTAACAGGGACGGGATCAAGTGAATTACAAAAGCCACTAGGACTACAGAAGGAGCTGGAGCTTGAAATAAGGAGCTGGATCCTAAGCACGGTGCAGGAGTCTAACTCTAAGGAGCAAGAGTCCAAGTTTAAGAAGCAAAGTCCAAGACTAAGATGCAGGAGCCCAAGATCAAGTACAAGGAGTCCAAGAGATTGTTAGAGGACTCCAAGTATTGACAAACCTATATTTTTCCCACCCAGGCGTTATATAAGAAGGTTTCTAAGAAGATCTTCCTTCTGACTGTAAATAAAAGCCCATGACAACCCCTGACCAAATTTACTGTGATAAGAATACAAACCTTATGAGTGAACTACCCCATATCTTTTACCCTGGTCAAGAGGGAGGAGGATACCTATTGTCAAGGCTGTAAAATATTTGCCTCTAGCAAGTCTGCCCAGGAGAAGTGGGAAAAAGTGACTAGGCATCTTGAGATGACAGATGGAGAAAGAGAGTTTATAGGAAATAAATTTACCAGGTTGTTACAGGGCTGGTACAGGCCCACCAAGGGGCTAGCACCCACTTTGGACAGGTGGATGGTGGGGATGCTTGCCTGGTTATTAGGAAGGTGCTGGAAGAGTTTGCACTTATGCAGGCCAAGTACAAGCTTCTGACCAACCACTTATCACTTCTGGAAAATAATCACTCCTTCAAGCCAGTCCCTGGCTAGGACCCAGGACACACTTTGGGGGCTGGTGAACAGGAACCCCACAGGTCTCTTGCGGGTATCATTGAATCAATCAGGTCAGTGAGAGTGATATACATTACCCCAAATATCTGAGTGGAGGTGGATCCATTGGCTATAACAGACTCATGTGGGCAGTTGGGTTGCGGAGTGAGGGGTGGTGTCATCAGAACTAAATAGGTGGGCAAGTGGTTGTACTTGTTGCAGAATAAAAGAGAGGGTATAATGACTTTGATTCCTACTTTGTAAAAAATCTATATTGCTCTGGTTCTAGCCTCTGGGTCATGAATTAAGACTTTCTCTAGCGTAAACTCCAAATATGCCAGGTTTGATTCTTATTCTGTGAAATTTACCGGGCCATAGAGAGCTTCTAGTGAGCAATATAGTTTGGGCAGCTGGTACGCAGTTTCTTGAGGTACATAGATGAGAGGCATGGAACCGCAGAAGTTGATCTACAAATGAAATAAAACTAAAATCAGATATGGGATGGCTCAGTTGGACCAAAGGTTCATGGCACTTTATTGCAAAAATGACAATGGGTAACTTTCTGGCAGCCCGGGGTAAAAATATACTCATCTGTCATGAAAAAACTTTTACAAATTCCTTTGGGCCTGGTGCTACCGTCTACCAGGTCTTTACAGCCCTCAGCGGTATTCATTGCAGGAGTTATTTCATTGGCTGGTTCAAACTGAGAAAGCTTAAATTTTTTTTCAGGTTGTGAGATTTGTCATCTTTAGGTGGCCTGCATTTCACAAAAAGGTTCTTTGCTTTGCTTGCCATGATGCCTCAAGCTATTTCAGGATTCTTGGCTTGGCCTGCACTCTCATTGGTTGGGTTAACAGGAGCCTTTGGTGTGGAAGGTCTTGATGCAAGTAATTTCTGTTCATCAAGCCTAAGGATATTCTCTGAAGTTGAATCCCACTCTGGTTCAAGCCTGAAAAACTGCAGGCAGCTGGTCCTGTAGGCTGGTGGCCCGCAGAGCATTGGGGTTCAAATCCCGTAGTTGAGGGTTTCCTATGAGTATAGTCAATAGGATTTTGCCATTTTTGGCAGGCTTGGCTGTTATTTTTGGGTTTTTTTGATGCAACAGGGAAAAATGGTTTAATCCAAGGCCAAATGTGGCAGTAAATTTACAGATACCTAAGTTTGTCTATTGCCAGCTATAACAATGGAGCCACTGCAAACTTCAGAGGTGTTCATAGGATGATAGATAAACATCAGATCTCAAGAAAACATGATAAAGTAAACACTGTAAATTCTAAATGCGCCAGTGAGCTCTTCAAGCAACAACATGAAAAGATGCAGCCCAAGAAGCCTAGGGCAGGGGCAAGGGTATAAAAGATTGCAAAAAATTTGCTGGATCTGGCAATTAGAGGATCTGGACAATAGGCTCTACAGTTTCTTCAGTTCCAAGATCAGGAGGGCCAATGATCAGCACACTGGCTGCAGAACCACAAAGCTAGTGCTACAGCATGCAAGGTACCTCACAGGCATGTACGCAATGGGGAGCTCTGTACTTTGTAGAATCTGCCAACCTTAAATCTGGAAAGCTGGGGTTAAGCTTAGTGTTTATTGAACTGCTGCAGTAGTTCTAGTCAACTTTCAGGTGATATTGAGGCTGGGAATAGTGCTGATGTATAAGAAGTTAATTTTTGTCACCAGGCTTCTAGAATCAATCAAAAATTGTGCAATGTTGTGAACTGTTGTTGGAGCTGAAAAGTACTGAATGGCTTGGCTTTGCGTTCTTGCTAGCCTTTTGGGCACAGTTAAATATTCTGGCTGGGTCTTGGCATAATTTGGTACGGTCTGCTTGTTGGCAATAACCTGGTTTAAATCAGCTGAGTCCTTGGGAAGCTCCTTTTGCACTGGCTGTTGCTGCTTATCCTTCCAAGGGCAAGTGATTATAGCCATGCTGGCACTATCCCAGACAAGGACCAATGCATATACTTGCTGCCAAAAAAGATTTTATCTGTTAAACCTGGGGTTGAGAACTCAGCTATTCCATTGTACCACCCATAGACCAACATGGGTGTTGCAACAAGCCAGACCCTTGACGGGTTGGCTAGCCACTCAACCTCTGAAGAAACTTGCCCCTGATCTGGGCAGCTACTTATTCACGTCCCGTATTTGTAACCTCACTAATCACTACAGGCAACCCGCTGATACTTTATGAATAGGATTGGTGGTATGGTACTGAAGATCACCCTTGAAAGACCCCTTCCCTTAACCCAATCTCTGATAGCTCACTGCGGGGTAGAAACCTATCCCTTCTCTCCCAATGCATCTTATCTTGGACCGATCTTAATTTGTTGGCTTTTTGTTGAACTGCAGCTTTCCGCACAGCTACAGCAGCTGATTGAAAGCAGCTGGATTGGGGTTTAAATAAGCTATATTTAGTTGAGTATTTGGGGTTGGGTTGGTGAGGTAGCGGCCCAGGATGATGACAAGGGGGATTAGGATTGTGATGCTGTTTATTGAAAGTGCTGGAAGTTTCTGTACTGGGAAAGTATGCTGCTAAGAGGGATGGTATGGTGGAAGTGTTGTGGGTGAACTTCCTATAGAGAAATATGGGATTAAAGACTATCTAGGGGATTTAAAGAAGGTATGATCTTGGATCTTCTTTGGGATGGCTGGTTAATCAATTGTGTGTTGTGAGATTAAGTGAGTGATGCCGTTGAATTTGAAACAATTTCATTGTACAAGCACCTGTCAGCTTGATTGTAGGTGGTGCTGGGAACTAACTTGTTTATCTAATCACTGCCCCAATGATCTTGAGGATTATAAAATGCCATTGCTAGATTCAGCTTATATGGAATGTTTCTTAGGAATCATCCTGAAGTGATAGCTAGAATTCATGTTACTTAGCTTATATCGATCGTAAATATATATGCCTAGTAAAATTACTTTAAAAGATACAGGTCATGCCATGCCAGCTAGTGATTGACTCAACCCTTCATCTGATCAGGTCAAAAATCAAAACAGTTGTATTGCAACGCTCAGTATCTTACATGGGTTGAACCCAATGCTAGATTTTCAATGTGTTAACACTGAAGGGTACTTGATTTCAATATGGTGGTTCCTAACAAGAACCATAAGCAAGTCAGTTTCATTTTCAACATATTTATTGGTATATTGCTCAAGCAAGGCTTAATAAGGATACAATAGTAGCAATCAAAGCCAAGTGCTTAGCATTGGGTACAGTAGCTCTATTGTTAGCAGGGCGGTAGATCCCTACTGCTGCTTGGCCAGCAGCCTGGCTGAGGGTAGAGCTTCCAGGTGGGTTGGATAGTATATGAGAAGGGATCCCTTTAGCCTGGAGTCCAGATCTAACTGAAGGTGGATGGCCTGAGGAGGGTGTAGATGGGTTCTCAAAGTCATCGTCACATCTAGGCAGATAGATCTCTTCAGGTTCAGATAGAGAGGAGCTTGTGGAATAATGGGTAGGTTCAACTTCCACTTTGTAAGTTGAACCCACCATGCTTTGTGGATAGGATGGGGAATCACTGGGAGAAGGGGTAAACGTGTTATCTGATATACTAGATGCTACCTCGGGAGCTATGGAACCAGAAGGATTGGAGCCATTGTAGCTGGTCAATAGAGCAGCTGCTTCTGAGGTGGAGGTTTCTGGAGATGAAGAGTTTAATGATCCAGAATGGTTGGATGGAGATGTTTGTGAGGATAGGGATGCCACAAATGAAGAATTGGATGAAGAAGAACTTGAGGATTTGGTCAACAATGTAGCTTCTTCTGAAGCAATAGTTTCTGATGATCGAGATGCCTCAAATGAAGTAGTATGGCTGGAGGATTTAGCCAAGAAAGTAGCTGCTTCTGCAGATTGGGATGCCACAAATGCAGAAGTTGATGATCCAGAATGATTGGAAGAGGATTTGGTTAGCAGCGTAGCTTCTTCTGGAGTAGATGCCTCTGCAGATTGGGATGCCACAAATGCAGAAGTTGATGATCCAGAATGATTGGAAGAGGATTTGGTTACTAGCGTAGCTTCTCCTGAAGTAGATGCAGGTTCCAAATTCACAACACTTCCCAGGAAATGTGAGGAGCGGGAATGTGGGTAGGGGGGCTTTCCATCTGCCCATCCGATCGGATTGCATTGGTAGTACAGCATGTTGCAGGCAATAGTACATTGGAACATATCCTCATGGTCTGCTTTGGCAACCGTAACGGCATTGATGCAGCCTCGAAGGCAGGGACCAATGGGGCTCTTATTCTCATACCCCAGAACCAAAGCTACAAAAGACGGGAAGCAGGTTTTCATACAGCATGGGATATCAGCTTATGGGATTTATACCGTGCTTCAGGCTTCGGAAATATCCATCGCTTCAATCCACTTGTTGCCACCCTTTCTCGCCCAAAATCCCCTCTCGCCATGCCATTCCCGCAGAATCACTGTTCCCAGAAGAATAGATGGGTTCCCGAATAGCAACTGTTGAGGGTTTAAAAGTGCGCGCTTGAGATAAGTGGAAGGCTTAACGCTGGCCGGCCACTCTAAATCCGCACGTCCCGGATCTGCGCAGCACGGAAAAGGTCACTCCTGAGCTAATTCCATTTAGAATATTCAGGTGGATTTGGCGATGCTGCATCGCTCCTTTTAGATCTCGAAAACTATATGGATCAAATCTGGCTGAAAACCGGTCGGTAGAATATCATCGACGGGGTATCTCCCTGCCCCATAAGTTGCAGGTTCTGTACCCATAGAGTGCTGATAAAATATCCCTCCACAACTCTCACCAATTCTCCACCCGTCATTGCCCACCTGCTTGATCCGACCCGGCCAGCTTCCACAATCTTTTGGGCAGGGAACAATATTTTATTAGTGTTTAAAATTACCACGGCCCAGGGGGATATCTGTCATTATGTGGGCAGATGTTGAAACCTGTATTGCCATTGGATACGATTAGAAGTGATCCTGGTGGACCTCTTAACTAAGTCCTCCATTAACCTGGCTGGGCCAGGGAAGGTACATCCAAACCTGTCGACCCGAGCTATATAAACTTTCAACCCGAGCACTAAATTTCTCTTCCATAACCGATGCCAGGCTGGGGCTATCATCAAACATGACACTTGTGCGGGAAATATGGATCGTCCACAAGGCTAGCCGATACACCATGGCCGGGAACCGTTCCAGCTTCATGCTTGTAGAACAAACCAGACCTGGTGCTAAAGTGGAGGCACGGCCCAAGCAGTTAGGTGACCTCTGTCCAGGATCTTGACACCATGATACATGGGAAGTATTCATGTTCCAGATCTGCATCCATACAACTGCAAAGGTCACATTTCCAGATGGGGTGGTCTTCCAAGAGGTCCCTGGATACTACTACCTTGTCCCTTTTTACCAAGCTTTCCATGCCCAGGGCCGTAACCGTGCTGTTTTAGCAGAGTTACAAGGGGAAAAAATTTAGAAACTAGATAATATTCTTTATTGAGAGATAAGTATTACATAGTCATTGTGAATCATGGATAACAGGAACATGACAGTGTTGCAACCAAGTTTCCAGACTTGCCTGCTAACATATCTTACAATACACAGGGAGTGCTCAATGAGTTGCCCCTTGACGTATCTAACAACATGAGCCAATCTGATGGCAATATCAAATAGCGGGTACTTCATCTTAATTAGGAGCGCTACCAATTCAACCTGCTGATCCCCACACAAGTTATTCCTCAGCTTCAAACCTTACATAGAACTTCCCACTATGTCACCCCCTTGTGACCTTGTGGCTTTCCCCATATGGTATATTAATCACAATATTCTACAATAAATGATACCTTATTCTTATTATTCTGTCTTTTCTATTGGACTGTTGTCTTCCCCAATTCCAAATACTGAATCCTCATTGGTTCAGTTGCAACAATGGTAGCAGCGGTAGGTTAACAACCTATCTAAAACAAAATTTTCCCTAAGAAAGGACAGAGTATGGGCTGTATGGCTACTCCCTAACAAGAAACTTTCCTGCCAATCCCCAAGGGAGACATCCCCAACAGGTATGTCATCTATCAAGACCAGCTAGTCCTCACAAGTGTGTACAACCAGCTCTGCCTTGGGCAGCGTGACACCAGTGTCACCCCACCCCAGTCAGACATGTCACAATGCATGCTCAACCTTCAGCTAGAATCCTTTGCTGGTGGCGTAGAGGGGGCCAACAGTATCAGTTGGCTCTAATCTACTAAAGCCCGCCTTTGCATCTGTCAGGTCCCTGAGCCCATGTGGGTTGCCACTGCGTCTGGCCGCCTCACAGAGCCCGCCGCCGTGTGGTTCACCAACTGGGACAGTCAGGAGCTTGACATTACCTGGGCAGCATTCTGAGACGCTGCAAAGTCCTGCTACATCAAAACCTTCTCCCTCATTGTAGTGGAAACTTCTCTTCTAGCTATCAAACAGACTGGGTCTGTCCCTGAGTACCTTGCTGCCTGGCAACAAGCACTTGCTGCCGCCTCTAAAGCCGTGACCAACAGAAATGCAATGCTACTCACCCTCATCATCAATGGGTTAAACCCCATATCTGCAAGTGGGTTCTCATAGGTTGCTGAATCTTCATTGATAACTGCTACAAGGCCATTGAGGAGGCTAACAACCAGGCTTCAACGGACTTCCACTGTACCAGTGACGCTCCATCCTAACCTCATGCAACACCTGGAAGTGGCCATAGTCAAGTTGGCCACCACCAGCCCTGTCAGCAGGATAATGGGACTAAATGTTCCCGCAAGGGGAAGCTCCAGCTAGCGCAGATCAAGGATCAGGGAAAATCATGGAAGTTGTAGCAACAAGAGGCCCTACAACCCCACCTGACCCATTTTCTTAATCTCTGCTTGCAAAAAAACCTGCAACTACAACATTCACCAAGTCAAAACCCTGGACATCTTCCAGATCCACAGTGACAACCCCGTACTACAAGCAAGCCACTCTTCAAATAAAGTAACCTGCTTAGCTCATCCCTCCTGTTTCTGTGAAAACACTCACAAATTACTGGTAGATACCAGGGCCAACCACACTATGGTAGACCAGGTGTTTGCTGACTTGCAACAATTAGACCAAGTGCCTAGCAGGTTCAAGGCAGTACATGTAGCTGACTCCCATAGAGTTGCAATTACCCGTGAGACAGTACCCTTCTCTGTGAGAGTGGGGAACGTCCAGGTTAAGCTCTCTGGGCCCATCATGGCAGGGCTCAGCCACAATGTAATTACTGGTCTCAACTGGCTTTGGCACAACTGTCCCTACATTGACTGGGATACCTCTGTTATCACCCTTAATAGAAACGGGGTGGGCTTTCAGATCTATCCTGTTGAAATAAGCAAGTTATTTCACAATACTGTGTTTGTTAGGATAACAGAGACAGGCTTGTATGACTTCAAGGGGGTAAACTAGACTTCAACTAATGTTCAGTTGAAGTTATCCGCGCTGAACCATCTGTGGTCCCTCCCTTGGCCACTCCACCCCCACCAGCACTTGTTGCACTCCTGGAAAAGTACAAGAACATGTTCAGTGAGACACTTGAACAACTACCTTCTCCCTGGGAGATCCAGCACGCTGTACAGCTCCAAGAATTGTTACCTAAAGCACAACCATTATATTGTCTTATACCAAAGGAAGATGAGACCCTCTGCCAGCACCTTGTGGACGCGCTTGATAAGGGCTTCATTTGCCTCTTGCTCTCTCCATACGGGGTGGCTATCTTCTTTGTAGCCAAGAAGAACAAGTCCCTTTACCTGGTCACAGACTACCGTGCCCTAAATGAGATGACTGTTAAGAATAAGTACCTCCTGCCGCTGATTGACGGCCTGTTTGATACACTTGTAGGTGCAAAGGTCTTTAGCAAGATTGATCTCACTGCAGGGTACAACCAGGCCCGCATTGCATCAGAGGATGAGGCAAAAACTGCCTTTTGCACGCACTACAGGTTGTTTGAGTTTTGGGTCATGAACTTTGGAATGACCAACTCTCCTTCCACATTTGCCATGTTTATGAACAAAGAATTTGAGGAGCTGATTGGAAAATGTGTGGTTGAGTACCTTGATAACATTATTGTCTTCAGTCAAGATCAAACCATGCACCTTCAACACCTCTGTGCTGTCCTTAACACTCTTCAGAAAATCCAGCTAAAAGCTAAACCCTCCAAATGCAAGTTTCTCAAGTTGGAGCTGTTATTCCTTGGGCACACCATCTCTGCCCAAGGGATAAAGCCTGACCCTGCCAAAATCAAGGCAATCACTAGCATGCCGCCCCCACTGATGTGAGCCAGGTGCAGACATTCTTAGACATGGTTGCCTACCTGCACAAGTTCATTTCCAATTGCAGGAAGCTAATTGCACCTCTCAATGAGCTCCTCAACACCAAACAGTGCTTTCATTAGACCCCCATCAGAGATCAAGCCTTTGCAATGTTGAAGCAAAGGCTCACACCAGCACCAGTACTGCAGTTTCCTAATCAAAACCATCAGTACAAACTTGAGACCAATGCCTCTGAAAGGGCCATAGGGGGTGTGCTAAGGATAGAAACTGACAATGGCGTCTTCCTCCCTGTGGCATACAAGTCCAGGAAACTTAACAACTTGGAACAACACCACCCCATTCATGATTAAGAATTGGGGCAATTGTGCATTGTGTTGAGAAGTGGCGCTGTTACCTGGAAGGGGCCATCTTTCTACCCTGTGTCCTGACAGACCACAAGTTGCTCAAGTACTTTAACACGCAGTCCCACTTGACATGCTGCCAAGCAGGTTGGGTTGAGTGTCTATCCCCTTACCAGTTGTGCACTGAGTACAAGCCTGGGAAGGAACTTGTCACAGCTGACACCCTCTCACAACTCTATGTAGCGTTCATCACTGGGGATGATAGTTTGGAGCCAGATTGGCCCATATTCTACCTCTGCCCTGAGGCAACTTGCTATGAAGGCCTTAACTCAGTAACCATCTCCAAGTTGAAGGACAACAAAAGTCAGTTCATCATCAATGCTGGTAATGTCTGCTGTTGGGCAGAGACAGGTGAGAAGACGCCTTATATTCCCACCACACAACAAGATGATACAATATTGCACTACTACTGAACCCTGGGTCACATCAGAGGGCATAACCTCTTTGAGATCATGAAACAAAAGGTTTGGTGGCCGTGCATGCGTCAAAATATCTTGGATCTCTTTGAAACGTGCGTACTGTGCAAAAAGCATACGTCCAAACCTGCACCCCCCAAGTCTGTCCTGCCCATCAAGGCCATGGAACCCTTTGAGCAGTGGGCTCTTGACATTGTGGGGCCACTCCCCAAAGACAGACTTGGGAAGAAGTACATTATCACTGCCATTAACTACTTCACTTGCTGGCCAGTGGTCTGGGCAACCACTAACTACACTGCCACCACCCGCTTCATTGGCAGATAAATTGTGGCCCGCTTTGGGCGACCCAAACGCCTCATCACAGATGGCAGCCCCAAACTTGTTGGACATGTCATGGAAGCATACTGCGCCAAGAACGCGCTCCAACATATAGTTATAACCCCCTACCATCTGCAAGCCAATGGGCACGTAGAACGGTTAAATGGCCCACTGGTTCAATTGATTGCCAAGCTCTTGCAGGAGCACCCCAACACCGCATGGACTGAACAGCTGCCTACCGCTCTACTTATCCTACAAGCAAGGATCAACAGGGGCACAGGGTTCAGCCTCAGCACCCTGGCCTTTGGGACGCCTGACATTCTGACAGGAGTTGAACAGGGAAAGCTATGGTCCAGAGTTCCCAAAAAGCCTCCCCTAGTGACAACCCCATCCCTAGACCAATAGTGTGCCAAAGCCCAGGAAGTTGAACACAAGCAACTTGAAGGAGGAACAAAGCACCTCAAAGCCAGGTACGCCATAGGTGACCCTGTCTACACCCTCAACCCCAATTCTGCCAAGTTGGAGCCCAACCACCTAGGGCCCTTCAAGATAGCCGCTGTCTATGACAATCATACCTATCAACTCAAAGATGCACAAGGGGATACCAAGAAGCTTCACCATGACTGCTTGCGCCCCTGCTGCGCCATCCTCACACAAAGGCTGTTTGTGCGGACCTTCCTAGACCTTCTGCAGACTCTGATCTTGGTGTCTGACAACAAGCAGGGGGCAAGGGGGGTGTTGCAACCAAGTTTCCAGACTTTCCTGCTAATGTATCTTACAATACACTGTAAATTCACTGCCACTCCTGGCATTGGATCATAAAATCTTTCCCTGCTGCACCAAGAAAGGTCCAAAAACCCCAGCCAAACCCCTTAATTCTTTAGAGAATTTGGCGCATACAGTTGACAAGAGGTTTGTGTTGGCCTACCCTGCAGATTTGTTGCCTTTGGTGGCCCCCTCCTGGGAAGAAACGCTGGTTAATTTGGACTTCCTGTTGGCTTAGTGTTGCCCACATTTAAAAACTATTAGAACCAACCAATCAAATGTGACCACATTGACAACCAACAACTCAAGTGAACTTCAAATACATGGGACTCCTTCCAGCCAATCAAATGGTCCCGCGGAAATTGGGTTGAAACGTTCCAATCCCCCTGGTTCTGTCCCACAAAAATTCTCCTCCAGCCAATCAGATTCAGTTCTAAAAATCATGTGATCAATCCCCCTCCTTTTAACACACCAAGGGGACCATCAGTCCCCTGCTTGTCTATTTTCAAAAATATTAAAGGTTTTGGAGCTATTGCACTTTAAATTTTGGTTATTACAGTAAGAAACCCAGTTTGGAGTTTCTACACCTTAAAGATTGAAGTGTTAGTTGCTATCTTAAAGCTTACCTTGTGTCAACTGGTTTTGAACCTGGCTTATTCTCTGAAATCATATACTAGAGCTTTAGCGCTTAGTTGTTGTGCTCTTTGATTTTGCTTTTGAAAACAGAGTTTGAAACTGAAATTTTTAATCAATTTTCATTATAAACTCTATTGTTATTTTGAATTTTTGTTTAAAACTCTTATTTCTAATCCCGCTTTTTCTTGCTGTAAACACCAAGGTGTTTGAGATAAATGTAAAGCTGCCCAGATCTTCTCTGTTGCTCCTTTTGCCTCCTGTTTCAAGGTTACCCTGCCCAGGCATTTTTCTAGTGATATTTTCTTGAAAAACCCACCCATTTACCCCAAATTTTGTGGAGAACAACTCTATGATACTCCCAGCTGTCAAATTTGTTATGTTTTCCCTGGCTTCTTTTCTGCTGCTTCTGTGGTTCACCTCCCCTGATTTGTGGGAGAAATTTCCTTGTCTGCCCGGCTTGTGGGTAAAGACTCTTCTAGTCTCTGGGATCTCCCCAGCGGTCTTCTCTTTTTTGGGGAGACTGTGGTCAAGAGCCTGACGTGTGATGACTTGGATTTGGACATTGTGGATCACACCTTGCTTGCCTCCAAAGGGGATGTGTCCTCCATGCCTCCTCTCACCAGCACAGCTAAGAGCAATCCAGTACCTCTTGTGCACCCTAAGGTGTCCTCTCCCACCCCCTCCTGCACCCCTTGGTTGCTCACCAGCCTGATGTTGATGGGGTTGAACGCCTATTTCCCTCAGTTGTCTCCCGTGTCCTCCTTGTGGTCCCCCCCTTTGAGCAGCTGTCCCAGTTTTTCACTGGGAGGCATCCTGGTGGTTTGTTTTGCCAGAATGAGAGCCAAACTTAGTTAGTTTAGCCCCCCCTCTCTCATATACACAGGGGGCGCTTGATGAGTTGCCCCTTGATGTATCTAACAACATGAGCCAATCTGATGGCAATATCAAATGGTGGGTACTTCATCCTAATTAGGAGCGCTATTAATTTGACTTACTGATCCCTGCACAAGTTATTCCTTGGCTTTGAACCTTACATGGAACTTCCCACTATGCCACCCCCTTGTGGCTTTCCCCATATGGTATATTAATCACAATATTCTACAATAAATGATAACTTATTCTTATTATTCTTTCCTTTCTATTGGACTGTTATCTTCCCCAATTCCAAATACTGAATCCTCATTAGTTCAGTTGCAACAACATCCTTGATCACACAGTGGGATGGTGAAGGGGGTGGCCTGATCCTGGTAATGAGTCAAACGCCAAAACAAGGTATCCACCGTAAGGGATCAGCTTCTGTTAATGTTGCTGGATTTGGAAATTCAAGTCCACTTCCTAGTTTAGCACAAGTGACTGGATAATTAGATTGCAGGTCATAAACCTGCTTACTCATAACCTTGCTGGTGGGCCAAGCCTGCTGTTTCAACACCCCCAACTGAAGGTTGGCCTCCTCTGGGGGCAGGTCATCAGGGAGATTATTGGGAGCCTGGGCGCCATACTGGACTAACTGTTGTTTGGTGGCAGGTAGGACAGTCTTACATTGTCTTTGTCTTGCTTTGCAGGGTCTTAGGTGGTCATGATGGAGGACTTTGTCTTGTTTGTCTTTTCTGATTCTTTGCACGAGGTAAGTATTGTCTTTGTTTACTTTTAGAATAATGGCAGGGCCCACTTTCTCTGGCTGTAATTTACTCTTGTTGGTATTCATTACCCAGACTTCATCACCAGCCTCATGTCTGTCTTGGATGGGGATGAAGGTATTCTGTAGACACTTTTCTTCTCTCTCTAGTTGGTTGCTATTGGCCTGTATGACCTGGGGATCTGAGCAGGATAGAACTTCACCAGGCATTTCCAGCTTAGGTCCTGATAGTGCTGGAAAGATGTTGGGGGTGTGCCATAAACTAGCTCAAAGGGGCTTTTCCCAGTGGATTGGTTCACACGGGTCTGGCATACAAGCAAAAAAGTTGGTAGCTGCTTATACCAGTCCTCAGACTTCTTGGTGGTGAGCTTGGTTAGGGCCTGCACTAGGCTGCCATTCAGCTGCTCTGTGTAACCATTGGCCTGAGGATGGTAAGATGATGTCAATGTGTGCTGGACCCTGTTCTTGGTGAGGTACACATTGGTATCTTCAGAGG